>VXAA01006703.1:219986-246459 GCA_013399115.1 Anseranas semipalmata
ACAAGAACGGGCGGTGCAACGTGCAGCACGGGAACCTGGGCGGCGAGACCAGCCGGTACCTGTCGGACCTCTTCACCACGCTGGTGGACCTCAAGTGGCGCTGGAACCTCTTCATCTTCATCCTCACCTACACCGTGGCCTGGCTCTTCATGGCCTCCATGTGGTGGGTGATCGCCTACATGCGGGGCGACCTGAACAAGGCGCACGACGACAGCTACACCCCCTGCGTGGCCAACGTCTACAACTTCCCCTCTGCCTTCCTCTTCTTCATAGAGACCGAGGCCACCATCGGCTACGGCTACCGCTACATCACGGACAAATGCCCCGAGGGCATCATCCTCTTCCTCTTCCAGTCCATCCTGGGCTCCATCGTGGACGCCTTCCTCATCGGCTGCATGTTCATCAAGATGTCCCAGCCCAAGAAGAGGGCCGAGACCCTGATGTTCAGCGAGCACGCGGCCATCTCCATGCGGGACGGCAAGCTCACCCTCATGTTCAGGGTGGGCAACCTCCGCAACAGCCACATGGTCTCCGCACAGATCCGCTGTAAGCTGCTCAAAGTAAGTGCGGTGCCTGCCGGGCTCACCCCGCTGCTGCCACCATCCCTGGGGACGTCCCGGTGACCCTCTCCATGCCCCCCCGCCCGGCGCTGCCCCTGAGCTGCCAGCACTGCTGAGCACCCTTTGGGCAGGAGGGCAGCGCTGCTGTCCCTCGCTGCTGTCCCTCGCTGCTGTCCCTCGCTGCTGTCCCTCACTCCTGCCGTGGCCGCCTCCCAGGTGCCCGCGGTGCTCATCACGCTCAGCCGTCGGGCACCAGATTTATGCTCATTTGGCCATCTGATTTGCAAGCAGCCCTGTGGGATAATGTTTATGTTCAGCGCTGTTCTACGTGCATGTCTATCTATAAAATGCTAGATTTCTTCTCTGAGGGGTGAATACTTTGTAGCTGGAATTCCTCCGTGTGGATTTTAGAAGGAAGCTGTTTGCCTTTCTGGCATATTTCTGTGCTCCTGGACAACGGTGTGTCCAGCCACACACAACTTCGTTTAGGTGGTGCATGAACTTCACAGGAAGCAGAATATCAGGGTTAGACATTTAAAAGCCATGCTAACAGCCCTGCCTGTCCAAGGAAAATGGAATATTTATCTGAGGCTTATTGCCACAGTCTTTTATGTATAGGAGAGATGAAGGAAATGTGCAGTGGATAGAAGGGGACAGCTCAGGTGACGTTAGGTGCATGCGGAGCATCCTGCGCATTGCCCCGGCCGTGGGGGACGTGGGTGCTGTGTGCTGGCTGTGGGCACCGCGGGGGTCCTGCTCAGAGGGCAGCCCCCCGGCCCTCCCCGCTGCCCTCCGGAGGGATGCCCTTGCCCCATCTGCTGTGCCCGGGTCCAGCAAAGCCCAAGTGCCTTTTGCTTAGAGGCTTCTGAAGGTGTGGTGTTTTGGCCCAAATAGGTGCTTCTGACAGGGGTTTTGCAGGCAGGATCATCGCTGCCTTCGCTGAGCTCCACGGGACCCCCAGTGCACCCCCAATAATGGGGGAGTCTGTGGCCACAGCGAGGGGTAGCGCTTGCCCTCGCCTGCAGCTTTCCCTCGAGTCAGGGGGGCAACGGGGGAATTTAAAACATCTGCGTAATTTCTCTCGTCTCCTTCCTACCGTGCCCGGATGATTTCTGTAGCTTGGGACTGACGCTGCTGGGGATGCTCTCGCTGCAGCTGACCTGGAAGCAGCTGTTCCTCGTCTGTTCTTTACGAGTAACCGACTCCGACGGCAGTTATATTTTCCTGATAGGAGCTAACACCGATTGTTTCCTCGCAGCAGGCAGAAGTTTAGATGGCTAAATTGAATTATGTGCAATTAGCCTGGTAAGTAATCATCCAGTCTTTAGAGGGCACCACAGTGACCGCTCAGCTGCCTTCCGTGCCGAGGCCACCCTGGCTAGGGAGGGATCAGGCCGTCACATTTAACGTGCATCTTTAATAGCTTTAAAGAATCAAAATGAGTCATTCTATTACAGGTTTAAAAAATAGCCCTTTTTGTATCCGTATGGTGCCTCAGATGGAATTTTAAAAGTTGGAGCTTACAACTTAGTGCGGCTCCCCAAAATTTCCTGAACTTTAAATGTGTGAAAGATGGTCTTTATAGATAGTCATGTATTCTTGCTCTGTGAGAATGCTGGAGTGAGAGGGCTGAAGGTTTTGCAGCTGTTTTTTTTTTAAAAAAAAAAAAAAGTGAGAAAGGCAGAAGAGCCCAGGGAACCTTGCCATAGCAGCAGTTCAAACAAAGCAAGCTGTCATTGCACAGGGACATAATTTGTGTTATAAAAAAGCTCCTCTGTAGGAGCTCTGTACGCGGGCAGGTATAAATGTGTAGCGAGAGGCAGAAGAGCAATAAAGGGCTAAAATGTGGCTTTCCTATGGATGCAGTTGCTAGCCAGCTCTGCACATCACCTGCCAAATTTCTCCGCAGGGCGCATTCCTTATGCTGCGCTGGGGAAGCAGTGCTTGGCCAGGCTGCTGGCTGGAAAAAAAAAAGAGGAAAAACCAGGATTGCAGCAGGGAGAGCGATCGTGCTTCCCTGGAGGGTGCCGCCGTGCAGGGGCAGCCTTTTCGGCGGGCAGAAGCAGGCGCATGCAGCCCAGGGCTCCTGCTGCTTCCGTGTGTTCTCTGCGGGCTGCAGGGGCCGTCGGCTGCGGGAGCTGAGGAAGCTTCGCCCCGCGCTGGCTGCCTGCAAAGCGGGATCGCCGAGTTAGCTGTGGGGCTGTGGGCAGTATTGCTGTTGAAATGCTGCCTTTTTCTAGGTAGAAGGCTATTCTGCTTGCAAAATCTACGTGAAATGGGAAATCCTGATAAACTGTTTGGTTTTTGGTTTTCTGCTTTTTCCTGGTAAGACCATACTGGAGAAAAAAAATAATAGAAAACCTTAAAACTGGCAAGTTAATGCAAAGACTCATTCATTGTAATACTCGTTTTGCCAAATGAATCTCCAAGATTGTGCACAACTTGGAGAAAACTTAGGAGCAATGTGCTTTGGTCCCTGTGACACAGAATCAGAGGAGTCATTCAAGGTCATTTCTTTCTGCAAATAGTGACTAGAACAGCAAAATAGTAAATAATAGGAGTTTTTACACCCTGGCTTGTACTGAATACCAACTCTTACTCAGGTGTAGCTGTAAAATAATATTTGCTTTGTCCATAACATTTAGCTCTCAGTCTTTATCTTGGTTCCCTTGGAGCAGAAGCAGACACGCTCCGTGTCTCTGACTCCACGGCTAAAAGCGTAGCGCCCGCCTGTCCTGCAGCGGAGAGTACGGGGTTTCTGCGATGGCTGTGATGAATTTCACGGAGCTCTGGTGGGAGAGAGGCAGTGCCCAGCCCTGGGGCACCAGGCAACATCCCACCCATTTTTAACCTTTTCCCCATAATTTCCCATCATTTCCCATTTCTTTCCCCGCCTGTCTTTCACGCCTGTTTCCCTGGGCACCTTTTCTTTTGCTGCATTCCTCAAGCACCGTATTTCCTTTAAATCCCATTTTTTGTCAATCTTCTATCTGTGAAGATGTCCATTATATTGCAATGTTTTTTGCAAAATAATAGTTCACCCTGCTTCATCATCTCCCGTGGCCAACCTCCATAGTTGGGTTTTGGTTGCTTGCTTCAGACCAAGATTTCAGGGAGCTGCCCTTGGATCTTGCTTGGAAAGCATCCGTGAAAAAGTTCCACGTAAAGCTGGAGCATCACGGACATCCTGAAGCTTAGAGGAACCAGCGGAGGTTTTACAGCCAGGCCTTCCACGTACTTCTCCAGCCCATCAGCGTCCATAGGGAGGCCTGGACGTGGCATTTTGCGGGGTCTGCCCCACGGCCACTGGTTTCCTCTGTCCCAAAGCCGGCACAGCCCAAAGCACCCTGGAGCTTGTGCAAGGGCTCTCAGCGTCCCCAGCGCCGCGCAGAAACGGGCAGGGCTTTGCTTCCCCGTGGCGGTGACAGGTGTGGGAGGAGGAGATCCCTGATGAAGGCAGCTCCCTCCCGAGCACTGCTCCCTGCTCTGTTTGTGGGTTTTATGTGTTGCTTTGCTCGTGGTTTTGTGTTTTTGCTGAAAAGCAGACTTCTCGTGAAAGCACTAACAGCCCCCCCGGGCAGGGCGTTTGTGCAGCTGTGCTCTAGGTGTTTCTTGGCTCTGATGTCTTGGTGGAAACTGCATGGCGCTGGGCGTTGGGCAGGGTGGGGTATCAGAGGCAGGCGCGATGAGTCTGGGTTTTCACACAGAGAAATTAAAGCCCATTTCTTAGCTGAAACGCCAGGGCACTGGAAGACATTATTGTTTGGTTGGGATTAGGTCTCCTTCCAATCCAACCATCATTCAGTGAATGTTTTAAAAATAGAACCCAAATCCCGAGCGAGGCGCATAATCCCTTTTTGCTCGGTCTGCTGCCTTGTTCTTGTGGCTTCCCAGCTGACTCCCAGCCGGCACCCTCGCGGGGTGCCGCCCAGCTCTGAGTGATGACTTCAGTTCACATCGGTTCAAAGTGTACGGAACGATGGAAATTCGTTCCAAGTAGCGATTTAACATTTTTGTGGGCTGTGTATGACGAACACAAATTTATAAAACCTGAAAGGAAAATAATGGAAAATTCTATAATAAAAATGCTGACCAGAAAGGGCTGTAATGTGCTGTTCCTGCTTATTCACACCACGGAGAGAAGAAATAAGGAGTCAGAAGCGAAGCAGGGGGCGGGAGCGTTCGTTAAGGGCTGTGCTGATTACAGCTCTCAGTATGGGCTGCGGGCGGCGAAGCGTGGCTGGCTACGGGGTGCGTGAGCGGATGCCTTGAATTTGGGGTTTCAGCGCCAGGAGCGTTTATTATTATGGACTTGTAATGTAGCTGTAAAAATGTACTTCAGTGAACAGCTGTAACTAAAGCAGTAACGGTGTCTGCTTTTCTGGGCTTGCTTTTTTCCAAAGGGCAGCAATCTCAAAACTTTCCTGGAAAACCGTATTTTGGGTGGGCATGGGAGCCGGGCTTGCTGGGACAGCCGGTGGCGGCCGTGCCTGACTCCTGTCTCTCTGCTCTCCCCTCGCGGCCGGTGCAGTCCCGCCAGACCCCGGAGGGCGAGTTCCTCCCGCTCGACCAGCTGGAGCTGGACGTGGGCTTCAGCACGGGGGCCGACCAGCTCTTCCTCGTCTCGCCGCTCACCATCTGCCACGTGATAGATGCCAAGAGCCCCTTCTACGACCTGTCCCAGCGGAGCATGCAGACGGAGCAGTTTGAGATCGTCGTCATCCTGGAGGGCATCGTGGAGACGACGGGTGAGTAGCGGCAGCGGGCGCTGCGCCCAGCGCACTGCGCCCTGCCCTGCTGTGCTCTCCGCGCTCCGGCTGCAGTAGGAGGGCGCTGAGCGGGGGCATCCAGGGCGTCCCCCACCATTTTTCCGGTGTCTCTGTGCTGCGCCGCTTTTCTAGCGCGGGAGGTGATCCCCGCGAACCTCGGGCTGCGGTATTTCGGTACAGTCAGCCTTCTGACAGCCCGCGGGGCTGGCGGCAGCAGAAGTGAATCGTCGGCGCTTTTCAAGAAAAACTCCTGCTATTTGCATAGCTGGCTCCTGTAAGGGTTTCCAGGCTGACACACAGACCAGAGGACTCCAGGTTTTTTTAGCAGAACTGTTTTAAAACACGACTGGTTGCAGAAAAGGAATTTTGTAAATACCTCATTAGAATTTTAAAACAAAGTAGTGTGTTGGTATACTTCTGAGCTTATTTTTGTAAATATTGTCGATGTAGACATTATACACAGAACAACAAAAAAAGGAAGTATTTTCCGAATCTATAAAGCCCAACTCATGTAAGCTTGCAAATGCTGTGACCTAGTTTCATCAAATGAGATGAATATTGGGTAAAACAGAGCACAGTAATTCTATCTTGATGAAACACGGAGGGATGAAAGGGTTTGTAAAAAAAACCTTTAGCGATGTGAGTAAAGGAGAAAGGAGGAGGGTTTGAGGAGGAAGAGGTCTGGAGCCGGCGCGCGGCTGGGCCCGAGGGGCAGCGCCGGCGGCTGGGGGAGCGCGCAGGCGTGAGGACGGGGTGCTGGGGGCGAGGAGCAGAAAGGCCGCGTCGCAGAGGCTGTTTGGCACCGGCACCGCCGCGCGACTGCGGGCTTCGTCCTCCCGACGGCTGCCGGTGGGAAGCTCCTGCTGCGCCTGGGTCGGGCGAGGCGAGCAAGAACCGGTGCGAGTGAGGGAAGGGGC
Organism: Anseranas semipalmata; assembly: GCA_013399115.1. Taxonomy (NCBI): domain Eukaryota; kingdom Metazoa; phylum Chordata; class Aves; order Anseriformes; family Anseranatidae; genus Anseranas; species Anseranas semipalmata. Next base: position 226,233 of record VXAA01006703.1, read on the forward strand.
AGCCTCATCCCAGGGATGTCGGATTTTCAGGGGAGGAGAGGCGGGTGCTGTGCGGGGTTGCTGGAGGAGCCCCCGGCCCCTGGGCAGCGCGGAGCCAAGCTTGGCGCTCGCGGGGCATCAGCACCTGCCCGGTGCCCTCCCGGCGGGGTCTCGCTCCCGAAGCGCACGGCAATTTGGGTGGGCAACAGTGCGCGCTTTGTGTTCGCAGACAAACGTTATACGTCACGAAAATGGGAAACGTTTCGTATAGCTGCCATAGCTGCGTACCTCTGCGAAGGGGAAATGGATTTAACTTCCGAGGGGGCTTTTGGAGGAGCTGGCTCTGGTGCTCTGCGGAGCGTTGGTGCTGGAGCCAGGCCGACCCCAGCCCCGCAGATGTAAGCACGTCAGGTAATAAGGCAAAGCGAATGGGCCCTGTCGATAGGGAACGTTATGCAAACTAGGTTACTTCTATTTGGGGAAATAATGTGCTGCAGAATCTTCCATCTAAGCTATCTTAATTTATGTTTTGCTTCTACCAGCCCACAGTCACCCTACAGGAGAAGCAAGAATTTGAAGGGGATTATTATAAATATTAAAAAATAACTTGCAGCTTGCTCTGTTGGACTTCTCGCAGCAAAAGCTGGTAGGAAGCTCAGTCTGTGCTTCCTTCCTTCCTTCTCGGTGTAAGGCAGCCAGCTGCCCTTGCTGTCGAGTGTAAATGATGTCAGAATGCAACAAAAGTTTTAAATGTCTGCTGGCGTGGAAAGAACGGTGAAATTGTGGAGACCAGAAATAACTTGCAGTTGTTTAGAAACCAGGATGCTATTTTTGGCTCGGTGTAAAAATGCTGCCTGTTTTTCAGTTTGTGAAAGCCAGTCATAAATGTGATTTTTTTTTCCAATTAATTCAGCTTGCGAGCAACTAGAAGAGGAGCTGTGGTGGGGCTGGTGGGTCTCACGGGACCGGGTGAACCCTGATTATTCCGTGTGTGGTTCAGGCTGGTCTCGCTGATGATGAATATGTAGACTGCGGGAAGTAGGTTGGAGGAAGATTAAATAAACTGTGGTTGATTTGCAAATGAGCCGAAGTTACGGCTGCGAGCGTTTGCAGTTGGAGGGACCTGAGATGAATGGGTGGCACTGGCGGGGCTTGGAGGTCCCTGCCAGCCCAAACCGCGGCGTGGTTCTGTGAATTGGATTTTAAAACTTAGAAGACTGTATTTCAGTACTAGAACACCATGAAAATGGACGAACTTGTGTAACTATGCAGTCTCGGCATTTGGTTTCTTCCCCAAGGCCCGAAAGCCGAGTTTTCGCCCCGTCGCGACGCACGCCCTTTCCCACGCTGGCGGTGGCGACGGCTGCGCCGCGTGCTGTGCGCGCCCAGGCAGGGCTCTCGGGGGTCGGCTGGGAACGCGGCCTGGGAACGGTGTTTGAGTTTGGAGCCAGACGTCAGCTCTAGCGCTTCTCTAGGAAAACAGCTCATTCCACTCGGATGTCCTCGTTCCCACGTGGGAGAGTGCGTACGGAGCAGAGTAGCAGTTTTAGGAGAAACTGTTCTCCAACATTAGATGTGTTATTTTGCTTCTGTGCCGTGTCTGCTGGCTTGAGCAGGCAGTTCAGAGGATCTCATAAAATGTCGTGGCTTCTGAATGTAGCCATTCAGCAACCATCTAATACAGATAATTTTCTAAAGTTGCTGTATTATTTTCTTTTTTTTGTAAAATTGACTTGAAGAGCATCAGTACCATGGAGATAAATTGGTTTTTGCAGGCCACAGAAATGCAGTGCAGAATTGCACTCTGCTTTCCGCTGTGGTCCCCACAGGGCACTGCATCTGAGCAGACCTTGCCAGGGTTTTATTAGGTGAGTATTTGCTACCGATCATTTGTAGCATATTTAACAGAAAAGGCTTTGATATTCATCAGTTCTTCAGCTTCCAGAGTTTAAAGGGAGATCTAGCGCTTTCAGCCTACGGTCCTGCTTTGTTTTTCAAGTAAATTATTTTCTGCGTGTGCCTGAAAAGTGCTGTGAAATTCTGCTCAGATCCGCAACATCCCTTGTAATTAACTGGGTGCTGACACGCGTGCCCTGTGTCTTACGGAGATCTGCTGGTCCCAAAGTCAAGAGTTAGACAGCAAGCAAATAATAGTAAATAACCAAAATATTTATTTCATGATATACTCTTAGCAGTTCTTCTATTGGTATTGACGTGACAGAAGCGGTCTTTTGTCTGAAACAGAATAAAGTGAGAATGAGAAGGTAAAAAAAAACTGCAGACTTCTGGTTCAGCAAAGGAAAACTGAGATTGTGAGAGTCACTGGAGGGATCAGTGGGGTTGATTCAGGGCTCTTTACATGTTTGATATTTAGAAATGCTTCAACCTTTAAATATTCTATACATCATGATTTCAAACTCCATTTAGCAACATGTGGCAGTCCAGCTGGGTCAGGTGCGTGCAGTGGTCTCAGCTGCCTGTTGGGCAGCGCAAGAATTCCTCCGGCAGCTATTCGTCACCGAAACTGTGGATCTCTGCACTGTGCTGTATTTTGCAGATGTTTGGAGAGAACTAGGAGGGACAGGAAGCCTTTGCTGGCACTTGGGTTGTAGGGCTGCGCTCTCTGGACCTTTTATTAGACTTACTAAGGTGAAAAACTGTGCCTCCGTATGTCCTTCTTAAAGGGGGTGGTGTTGCCATCTGATGTGGGCCACGGTGTGACTTACAAAGATGCTGAGTACCTCTCATTATAATACATTATAATGTATTATAATTACATTATAATGTATTATATTACATTATAATGTATTATAATGCATTATAATACTTTATAATCCATGTATTTCTAAAAATGGGGATTTAGCAGCCCTGATAGCATTTGGCCTGTGTCAGCTCGTTCGTTTGATCGGGAGGTAGAGCCTCTTGGTTTCCTCTAGCAGGTGCTTATGAAGATTTTTTTTCTTTGACTTTGTTTTCTGCTTTAAACTTTTGATATGCAATGTTGCCAAGGGGGGTAGAGAATTAGTAAATGTATACAATAAATTTTGTGTTGACTGTCTGCAGGGACTGTAAAGATTTTTTAGAGAAGTTTAATGAGTTGTTTAAGCAGGATCTTCTTGCTTATAAGTCCCGCTTGGCTGATTAAAATCACCATTTCCGATGCCTTCTCTCATTAAATCATATAAAAATGATTTCTCATAGATACTTCCCAACTTGATTAAGTTAATTTACTACCTAGTCACTGACATTTTAATTTCTGGAAATATAGACATGTCGTTATGCCTTCCGTACCCTCAGTTACAGCTTTTAGGTTGTTTAGTTAAGAACACATGATGTATTTTTCAAGTTTCCAAGCATTATGGCGTTTCCGTGCTCCAGAATTGAGGAGGACGGGAGGAGGACCCGGCTCACCCTGGGGGTGACGGGGCCGGGCTCTTCTTGCCTTTCCCAGCACCGCCGGGGAGCCGAAGGTGTCCCTCTGTGGCGGGCCCTTTCCCGCAGGGGACAGAAGAGGAAATATCTTAGCGGACAGATTTTTTAATTTCCTTTTTCCTCCTCCCATCAGTTGTGTTCAGGCGTGCCCCTGGCTTCGCTGCACCTCGGCACCCGGGGGACTCCCGGTCCCCTCAGTACCTCCGGTGGGAATTGCAGGTGGAAAACTCGTGCCCTGGGATGGCCGCAAAGACACCGAGCACCGGGGCGCTGCCCGGGAACATCCGAGGGTGCTCGGGATGGGCTACAGGTCTTGGCTCATGCCAGGGCTTCGGAGCGTCAGCTGGCGATGGAGGAGTTTAATAGCTGAAATGCTCAAATGGCTTTTCAAAATTCATGGATGGTTATGATTCATAAGGGTAATTGCTAGTCATTTTGAATTATTTTTGATATATATCCAACCCCTCCATTATTATGATAGCATATAATTTTGAAGAACACTCAAAGCATTTATTTTCACAACCTATTGTCCTGATCTCACGTTGTTGTGATGGAGAATTCTCAGCTCCATTGTCAGCAGTGGAACAGCAAAACTTGCAGGTGCTCTGGAAGGGGAGAACAAGTTTTGACTCTTATTCTGGATTCCCCTTAAGGGTCTTGGCCTCTGTGTGTGTTTAGGAGTACAAAGCCTTTTAAGATTGCAGCGTTATCCTGTGACTTACCGATAAGTGCTGAAATTGCTAAAAGATGAACTGTTAATAAGAATGTACAGAAAGCTGGCAGGAGCGGTGTATGAATCCATTTTCAAAACTCATTAAGTATTATTTTGAAAACCTTTTAGCACCATTTTCTGATTAAAGAAATCAAACAGCCTGCCATGCTTTTTAATTAAATAAGTAGAGAATGGAATCAAAGACATATCTCACTGTTTTTACTTTTAAAAACACGAGTAGCTTAAATTATGGAAATGTGGGTCTTCACAGAAAGGTTTCTCTCAGAAACAGATACTTGTGAATGATTTCAAAACCGAAACAACTTGAGAGAACAAAGAACCGTAATACAAATCTGAAAGCTGGTGTGATTTAGATAATTTCTAGAGCTATTTAAAAATGTTTTTCCTATGCATTATTCTCAAGGTCACTGAGCTGTAAAGAAACCACAGTATGAATTGAGCAAAGTTAGAGTTGGAGCAAAAAATATTTATTCTGTTTTTATCTTACCATTCATATTCTGGGGCTTGGTTGTTGGTTTGTTTGTTTGCTTTTGGTGCAGGTGCAGGCAAGGTGTTGCGGGCAGAGGCTAGCAGGGTGCGATGATACCCTGGGGTGCTCTGGAAACCCCCGGCCCAGTGTCAGGCCGAGCTCGGGGTGCGCGAGCGGCGCAGCGGGGCGGGCAGCCTGAGCTGGCTGAAGCCCCGCGCCGCGGGCAGGGCGACCTGACGAGCAGCGGCCGCGCTGGCTGCAGCCCAGGGGAGCCGCTGTTATAACAGCTATTGCCACCATGCAGTGTTCAGAGAAGCTACCAAAAATTTCAGATTTAACCAGCACAAACTGAGAACAGAAGGTGAATACGTATGATGAGCACCTGGTCTTAAATAAGTTCTGGTCCAGAACCTTTTCTTTGGTTTTTATCTAGAAATGTAAATCTCTCTGCGGAAATCTGCATTTCAGGTGGGTGAAAGGAAGTGGTGAAAAGAATGGAAACAAAATCATGGAAATTAGGCACTTTTTTCCCTTGGGTAACTTCTGCTTTGGTGAATTAATTAATTATGACTTCTTTAATGATAATGAAAAGATCCAAGGTTCGGTGAAAGTGCAGCAAAAGTAAATGGGTTTGTGTGCTGTTTGTAAGGAGAGAGAACAGTTTTGGTAACTGCATCCCTTATGTAACTTGCAAGCACTGAATTTCGGCTAACGTATGCCTCCTGCTAAAGGCAGAAATTCCCCAATGTACTGAATTTCACTGCATAAAACCTTCATGGCTCTTTCTCCTTTTTTTCTTAGCCGTCTTCTGAGATACAGAAGAGAAAAATGGTAGTGGTTTTAATCTGGAGCTCTGCAGGAGCTTTCCCTTCACCATATATAATCTGGATAACTGGTGATTCATCAGAAGTCATGTCTTTGTAAAAATACTTGCTCACGCTTAATCAAACAGAATATGTTCTTCTCGAGCGCGCCTTCTTGCGCTGTGTGCGCTCGCACAAACGGGCCTCGTCCCCCCAGTCGACACATCTGGCCCAGATTCTTCCGTGAACGAGTGTTGCAGGGTTAAGCGCGAGCTGGCCGTCCCCGGGGCAGCGACACGGGCGATGACCCAGGAAGCTCAGGAGCACTCGCACTTGATCTCTGATGTAAATCCGTGCGGTGCCTGCAGGAACAGCTGTACCTCAGGAGGGGGATACGAGGGAGCCGTTTGCATCCCGCGCAGAGGGAGGGTTCCCCCGCAGCGGGGCCGCAGCAGGGTGCTCAGCGCGGGCTGGGTGCTGGGCTGCGGCAAGGGGAGCCCAGCAGCGTCTGGAGGCCCGTCGAAGGCGGAACGCTTCGCTTTCTGGTGGAGCGGGGGCTCCCGTGGCAGGGGATGCTCCACGCGCGGCAGCTGCCCAGGTCCAGCCCCGCTGTGCCCCTCGCGGGGGAATTCGGAAGCCAGGGCGAAAACTCGGCAGCGCTCAAGTTGTGCTGTTTCTCTCCTGTTGTTTTTTCAGCTGCTAAACCTAAGCAGGAGTCCTTAATTTCATTCTTGTCCTCTTATCATCACAGTATCTCTTGCTGAGCTGTATAAAAGATTCAGGGACTCTCCATATTTCTGGGCAGAAAAAAGCTTTGGCTGAAGCAGTCCCGGTGCTGGAGTCACACGGATGATTGGTGGATCTACCAGGAGAACAGCATAAAGACCCGTTCAGTCCATGTGTACATACGGGTCTGAACCGGAGCCCCGAGGAATCTGAGTGCCGTCTGATTTGCCCAGACCTGCAGTGGGGCCCCGCGGAAGCTCCCTGTCCTAAATAAGGTTCTTGCAAAGCAGGTTGAACAGAGCATAAGAACACTCATCCAAGGATGGGTAATTTTTTCTAAATTTGGTAAGAATTTTGATTGCTGATGCAGTTTGAATGACTGGCTTTGCCATGTGCATATTTTCTCCAATAACAATTTCCGTGGTAGTTCTGCCTTGCATGTCCTGCAGATGCCTGTGGAGCGCCCACCAGCTGTGCCCAACAAGAGCAGCTCTTCCCAGGCCGCTGCGCTGGTGCTCTTGCCTGAGCAGGAGACGACTGTGACCAGATGTTCCCGTGATTTGCAACGAGCGAGTTGATGGCTTAACCCCTGGCTTAAATGAAACCCTCGGAACTGTCACTTGCTAACACTGACCTGATTTAAATCCAGTTGGGTCAAGTCGCCTCTTTCTGTTACCACATTTGTGCAGAATGCGGAAATCCGGGCAGGGGTCCCGGTGCCTGGGGGTCCGTGCTGTCCAGTCCATGCCAGGCGGCTGGGGAGAGCCGGCAGCCTTGGCCCTGGACACCCCCAAAATCCCGGGAGGGCTGGTGGAAGGGACGGGGGGCTCGCTTCTGAGCAGCGGCGCTGCGGCAGGGACCAGCCCAGCGACCAGGCTGGGCTTCCAGCGTGGCCGTCACCTCGAATGGGATTGAGTGGAATTGAAGGGAAGTTCTTCCATTTTGAGTTGGTGCAGCAAATGCATTCCTACTTCCAGGTGTTGCACTTTTTCGCCATTTTCTCATATACTGCATCTTTCTCATTTTTTCTTGTTTGTTAATATTATTGTAAAATATTATTTAAAATTTTAATCTTGCAGGGCACTCCAGTTCTTTCCTATTCAGCCCATTCCTGTGCCTTAGAAGGAAATTAAGTTGATTTGACCTGGTTTGCTCTGACAAATCCAGTTTTGCCCTTGCTTGCAACCTTGCTATCTTCTGTCTGATCAGAATTGTTTGGCTGTTTCCTACAGTATTTTCCGTGGTGTGAAGTTGCCTGGGCTGTAGTTACCCGTCTCCTGCCTGCCCCTCTGTTCGCACTGCGGATGCTGCGGCTGCCCTTCTGCGTCTGTCTGGGTGCACGCCCATCCTGTTAGTTCTCATGAATGTTTTGTGATGCCCTGGTCGCTGCAGCCGATCCTCAGAGTACGTGAGGACACGTTTTGTGAGCCTTAACCGGATTTGAAGCATCTTAAGTAGTTTCTAAGCCTGTTTTTGGTGTCCTGAGTTCTGGACCCCTGTGCTGATGCTAACTGTTTTAGCCGGCTGATTGCAGCTAAATGTTTCAGTGAAGCTAGACGAAAGCAAGAAAGGTCTTAAGCACCTGGGGCTTCTCAGGGTCCTGTTGTATTGCCTCTTTCTCCCTGTTCATCAGTGCAGCATTTCTCTCCTTAATTCTCCTTTTACTCTTAATTTCCTTTGGGTGGTTCCTGGCTTTAGAAAGCTTTGGCATTTGCAGTTGCTGAAGTGAACATGCTGTTGTGTCGTCTTCCCTTGACCATTGCGGGTGGAAGGTTCGTCAGGTGCTGTCTGCTTCTGGGGCAATGAGCGAGCACTGAGGTGGCAGGCAAGTGAAAAGATTCTGCAATACAAAGGATTGAAAAACAAGACTGGAAGCGCTGTTAGGTGCCATGAAAAACCTGCACCTGGTGGCCAGGCCTGTGAAGCCCTTCTGGTTTGACTTCAGTTTGCAGACCTGGGTTATTTAGTATTGCGTTGACTGGAAAGCAAGCAGTTAGAGCAGTCTGTGCTTTTCTGTATTCCTTTCTTTCCTGTAATCAGAAATGTTCATATTTTCAAAACTAAAAAATTCCTGGTGCCTTTTCATTCCTGGAAATTCTGTGCTTCCCAAGGAATGCAGGGGTCTGCAGAGTTGCTGCTGGGCATCAGTGTCCTTCATTTACAGATGTTTTTCCTCATTATTATGAAAGCAAAGATTTTATTCTTTCGCTTGGGAATTCATCTATAAAGACATGCAGTGTTCATTAACGAGCACTCCCCAGCTAGACATACTGATCAAAATCCTAACCCATTCATATAAATAAACACGAAACTATTTTTATCCTGCCTTACGATTAGAAATACCCTTACTAGCACGGGGCTGCCTCAGGAGCGGTTTGTAAAGTGACAGTAATCAGATGAGCTGTTTCTTACCCTTTCTGTTCTGGTTCCCTCACTCCTTACAGACCCAGCCTCGTGTTTGCTGGAGTGTCCCCCCGCCAAGCACAGCCGCTGCAAGGTCTGATTTACGTGCTTCTATCCTAGTATATGAACACAAGTGTTAAGGAAACTGCCCCAGTTCAGATGAGCATGAACCAGATGAGGCCACGCTGTCTATCAGTCCCTCAGCCCCTCGGTGTGCTGTTCTACTCTGGTATTATTTGTAGGATTTTCCTAAATACTGTCATGGTACAGTGACAAGGAATGATCTGCCTGGTGACACCGCGGGAGCGTTTGCATGTCTGCATCGAACGGAGTCTCCTGGGGATTTTACCAGCCAATTAGCAGGTTATCAGCTAGGTAGCAATTTTCTTCGCGTACTGGGGGAGACGACAGTGGAAGGGAGGGAGGACCGACTCAGAAATTCCAACACTTGGTCCATTTAAGCAGTGTCTTAGGGGTTTCTCTGTGAATTGTTGCTGGGAAGAGTGAGGGTAGCAATTTTATATGAATATCAAGGAAAACCTTCAGTAAGGCTCTTTAGAAGTTCCCAGGGTGCATCTGAATTGTCAAAGATTTGCTTGTATTCCCAAGAAGAAAGTAAGTGGTCATTCTCTATATGCTTTGGATATGAATAAAGTCTTTTAATTCCCTTTAACATTTGCATAATTACTTATGTAGACATTTTTCACTTGTTGAAAGTTTCATATGTTCTTTATTCTATAATGAAATCATTGAACTAGCAATGTTTTACAACCCCTCCCAAGGCTGTTGGTGACAGAGGCACTAGGATGGATTTCAACTCTTGGGGAGTCTTTTGCTGTTTTTTTTATGCGTACCGGGTCATTTTTGTTGGCTGATACTGGGCCAGATCACTGCATGATAGGGTAGTATAGTGTAGCAAATACAGTATATAAGTAGATGTAAGTATAAATACACACAAAGTATATATGAGTTATATCTATATACGTATATATATGTAAGTAAAAAAAATTCAGTCCTGTAGAGGGGAGAATGAGGTCGAAATGTGGGTTACACCTCTGGCTGACGTACAGAGCTGCGGTATGCCGTGCGTAGCGTATTTAGGGTTTTTAGCGTTGGCAGGCTGTGAAGGGAGGCCACGTGCTGCTGGCAGCCTTTTAGCTGCTGGCGTGGGTGCGTGTGCATGCGTGCGTGTGCGCACAGGCGGGTGCGCGTGCAACAGAGCGCCGAGCGCATGGAGGAGCAGAGCTGCGCGGGCTCTCGCCGCGCGGGTTTGCTACGAATCGCACGGCGCTGGTGCGATTTGTGCCAGTTTGCTGCAGCACGCTGGTGCAGCTCGCAAGCGATCTGGGCTTGTTTTCCACCGGCGCCTGCTGGAGCCTGCCAGCTCCCAGGCTCCGATCTGCGGCTGCTCCGCGCTCCTCGCCGCCCAGGCTCTGCAGCAGCTGCGTGGTGCTGATGCTTCTGTAGTCGTGCCAGGGGATGTGAGCTGAAATCAAGAGTCCAGGGAAAACCAGTAACTCCTGGTCCACTGGTAGGAGGCTCTCGTAAAGATGTATTTCTTTCATTAGGCACGGAAATGCATTTTCTTTCTTAACTTCCATCATTGCAGCCAATTTCCATAAAGCTTGTTCTGTTTTAATTTTTTCTCATAGTGAGACCTTGATATTGAAGCTATACCAATTCATACAGGAGACCACACAAAAGCGTCAGGAAAGAGAAAGTGTGAGATGAGTCTTCTTATCACAGAATCACAGAATCACAGAATTGTTCAGGTTGGAAGAGACCTCCAAGATCACCTAGTCCAACCTCTGACCTAACTCTAACAAGGCCCACACTAAACCATATCTCTAAGCTCAACATCTAAACGTCTTTTAAAGACCTCCAGGGATGGTGACTCAACCACTTCCCTGGGCAGCCCATTCCAATGCCTAACTACCCTTTCGGTAAAGAAGTTTTTCCTAATATTCAACCTAAACCTCCCCTGACGCAACTTGAGCCCATTCCCCCTCGTCCTGTCACCAGGCACGTGGGAGAAGAGGCCAATCCCTACCTCACTACAGCCTCCTTTAAGGTACCTGTAGAGAGCGATAAGGTCACCCCTGAGCCTCCTCTTCTCCAGGCTGAACAACCCCAGCTCCCTCAGCCGTACCTCGTAAGACTTGTTCTCCAGACCCCTCACCAGCTTCGTTGCCCTTCTCTGGACTCTCTCGAGCACCTCCATGTCCTTCTTGTAGTGAGGGTATGTGGCCATACAGCACAGAGGAGAGCACTCGAGGATTGTGGGCCCATTCTTGAAATCATTTAAGAAGATGTTTCCTTCCCAGTTATAAGTATCACAAAGTTTGGTTAACAGTAATAATGATTGTTGTGGAATACAGGGCCCAGTAGGTTATCATTTTGCTATGTCTGATATTTATTATTGTATGTGCTCCTGTGCTTCTGAAGTCGGACGTGCCCATAATATCCTTTCCCTTCCAGGGAGTGTGGAAGTAGCAGGAACTGTATGTGGGGTAAGATGGGTGGCACATCCTGGTGCGGCTGGGAAAACATCAAACGAAGTCTCAAGGCATTGGTAAATGCTTTAAAATAACTCATTGGGGTACCAGTAAGGATTCAGCTTCCAGGACTGACTTCAGTTTTGTGGCCGAGCTGGCTCTGTCGCGTCCATGCGGTTTGGCAGTGGCTGTGGGGCAGCACCGGCCGGCTGGGGTCAGGTCTGCGGTCAGACAGCATCCGAGCGTGGGCTGGTTCTGCGCCCTCAGCCGCGGCTCTGAAGCAGGAGGAGGATTTGCGTTAGGAGGTAGCAATAAAAGTGGATTATACGGCTGATTGTTAATAAAAACCTGTCTCCCAACATCAGTAACAGACCTCGCATGAAACGTTCAGCGATGTACTCTGTGTATCTCCTTTTCTATCGTAGGTAGAGATATTGGTGGGGAAATACACGGCCAATATCTAGAGTTTGTTTTCTTCTGGGAAAAAAATGGAATAAGCAGCTGTACTTCACCACCTTAGAGGTGGTCCGAGCTCCTCCAGGCCAGGGCCCGCGGGTGCAGGGCGGTAGCAGGGATGCCGCAGTGCAGGGTGCGCGGGGAGGAGGGAAGGGCCCTGGGGATGGGGGAGGAGGGAAGAAGGGAAGCCGGGACCGTTGGAGAGGGCAGTAAAATGAAATTAAAAATATTACACTTAGGAGAAACGTGTCTGCTGGCTCTGTGCCTTGTTGCTCCGCATTTCATTAACCATGGACTGTGCATCCTCGTTGCTCCCAAGCGACTCGGTTTGTGTTGTTTGTCCCTCCCTGGGGGCTGTGGGTGCCAGGAGCTGGCCATGGGAGCACAGCTTGGCTCAGCTCGGCTCCTCCGTGCAGCCCAGGGGCAGGGGGCCCGGGGCTGTGTCCGCAGCCCATCGCCTGCCTTCCTCTGTCGTCGCAGCTGAGTCAAGCACGCGGCGGCCCTGGTGCAAAGGGGCCTGCTTCGCTTTGGGAGGGAGGCAGCACCCGCGGGCATGGAGCGGAGCCTGCACGCGGCGTGTCCCGTGCCGCTGGAGCGTGGTTCAGCACTGCAAACCTTGGGAGAGGTCTTGGGGCCCACAGGAGGAAGAATTCCTCCGTCTTCGAGATACTTAGCTGGAAGAGAAGAGTGATAAACTGGAGTGTGTTTCCTGTTCACTGCTGTGAAATAAGGAATAATTTACTGCGCTGTCTCTGAAAATGAATACTTTGCCACAAAAATTCTGTCTTCTGGGTTGCAATCACAACTCTTTGTGTATTTACCAGTCTTACTGGGTCATTTGTCCAACTTCCCCAGCCCAGTTTGACAAAGAGGAAGGTTTCCCTCTAGTCCATGGGGCAGAGGGACGCAAAACCTTCTCGCCGAAGGCTGGGCAGGAGCAGCATGCCGCAGGAGGGCACGTGATGGACCGTGAGAGCAGTGGTAGCTGCGTGCCGTGCCCGTCTCTTCTGGCTTAATGCACTGTGTTGCTGTTTGCTGTTAAGTAGCTACTCTAAGAAGGAAGATTTTTGTGTTTGTGACAAAGAAAATGGTTGTATTTGGTATTTATAAACCTACTGGCTTGGTACCCCTTAAGATTTATCGCAAAGCCTCCATCCTCTGCTAAGCTCTTTTGTGAAAATCCAAACATTGCCTTGGTAGCTTAACACCGAATGGGCAACATTGTGCAAGCTTTCCTCCCCGATATGGGGAGAAAGCTCACGCGGGGACCCAGCGCAGGAGATGCTTTACCTCACCTCACGCCTCATGCAGCAGGTGGGGGTTTCCGTGGGTGTTTTGCCCTTTGGAAAATCATCGTAAATGTTCCCGGGGCATCTGGCATGATCTGCTGTAATTTGCTGGGGATTTTCATCTCGTAAAATCTGCAGAAGTGCAAATTTAGGCTGTGCTCGAAAACTGAACTTCATGTAAATGCAGCAATTAAAAGACAAATACATGGCAGTCAAATTATAGAATATTCATTTTTGGCTTTTACATGAAATAGAAATTAAATAATATAAATTTAACTGAAGTTTTTTAGCTAAGTGACTAAGTCATTCTTCATCGGAATAACAGGTGCAGTTCTGGTTTTTAATAGCGTTCCTTCTGATGACTGGGTTGACACCATTTGCAACGTGCCAAGCTGGCATATGGAATCCATGTGGACATTTTACCTTCTTTCCCAGCACATGTTCCGTTTTTTTTGACCACAGCCCCATGAGTGCCTGTCACACCAGGCTGCTCCGGTCTGGTTGCCTGCTGCAACCCAAAGGTGTGGGGCTTGCAAAATGCTAGCGCAGACCTGGGTTAGGACGGGCGATCAAGTGGAGGCACGTGAACGCTTACAGTGGTTTTGTACTTGCAGGAGCAAGCTGATTAAAAAGGCAGGGAAAATTTAATTCAGTAGGATTCAGGGGACATCATAAACAAAGTCGATGTTTACGGCTAGGACTGAGGCCACTTTCTGCATGCTGCTGAATATTTTAGTATAGTTGTGAACTATGTACTTGTGTTTTTAGATATGTGTTAAGAGCACTGCGCTTAGTGGACTTCATTATTAAACCTATTGTAATGTTTTGTGTCTCACATCACACACATGTCACTTGCTGCGTTGCACTTAACCTGGAGTTACTGGCATTGTTCTGCTTTTTGTCTTGTGGAAAAGGACGCCAGAGCTGAGGTTTCCGTGTGCAGAAGCGTCGCTCTGCTGTGCCCTGCACTTCTGCTGTGGGCCTGGTGTCCGCTGGCACCTGGGGAGTGGCTGGGACACATCTTACAGTATCAGGGGATTGTTAACTCTAGCTAAGTATTATCAACTGTGTTTTCACCTTCAGACCTGGAAGAAGAAATTAATCAAAGCATGCAACGCGAGCTTCCCCGTTCTGCAGAAAATGTATTTGCAGTCCTGCCTAAATGGTGATTTCATGCTTGACTGAAAGCAGAGCCCTTTGGTGATGCTTAAAACTTAGCAAGCATTATGTTCTCTACATTTGTAAATACCCACGTGGCCTCTCATTTTGCAGTTTAATTTAGGGTGTTTTTCATGTTTACACAGCTGGGTGGGGGGAGAAATGTTTTCTGCTCTCCACCACGCTTCTGTAACCAGGAGCAGTGTGTTTCCATGGGAGGCGAAATGCGGAGCTGAGCACAAACCTCCCTGCCACGGAGGGGTGTCACCGGGGCCAGCCTTAGGGGTAGCGCTGTGCATCCCGTGCTGCATCGCAGCCCTTGGTTTTACGCAGCAGCTTGCTTCCTCTCCTCTGCTGGCATGCCAGCTTATTTCAGAAGAGCTGAAGTAAGTCGGTGAAAATGCAGACTTGCCTTACAATTATTCTCAATAAATTACTGATGATATTGTCGGTTTGTTTTGTCAGCAGCCAATTGATGCCTTTTACGTATTTCTTTGAAATAATATGCAGCGGGGTTCGTGCCTCAGGCAGATGTTCTGTCTGCTTGAAACCTGAAAGCGATGCCTGGCTGCCTCCTCCGTGGGTGCCGGGGCACGGCGTGCTCGGTGTGCTTGTGTGGAGCGCTCCCCGGCAGGGATGCTCGCTGGGTGCGTCAGCCCACGGGGACGGGCTGGTCTGCTCGCAGGTACGAGCGCTGCTCCCGTCCAAAATCTGTGCGCTGGGCTGGTCGTCGGTGTGAAGATGTCCAAAACCGTCTCGCTGTCCTGCTGAATGTGGTTATTTTCAAAAAATGGTGAGAGGGCTGGAGCACCTCTCCTGCGAAGAAAGTCAGAGAGCTGAGGTCGTTCAGCCTGGAGAAGGGGAGGCTCTGGGGAGACCTCATTGCAGCCTTTCAGTGCTCAAAGGGGGCTGATAGGAAAGCTGCAGAAGGACTTTTTGCAAGGGCATGTAGTGATAGGACAAGGGGAATGGTGTACACTGAAAGAGGGCAAGTTTAGATCAGATATTTGGAAGAAATCCTTTACGATAAGGGCGGCGAGGCCCTGGCCCAGGCTGCCCAGAGAAGCTGTGGGTGCCCCAGCCCTGGCAGTGCCCAAGGCCAGGCTGGATGGGGCTGTGGGCAGCCTGGGCTGGTGGGAGGGGGCCCTGCCCATGGCAGGGGTGGCACTGGGGGGGCTCGGAGGTCCCTGCCAGCCCAAACCGCTCCGTGGTTCTGTGATGCTGTGCGACTGGCGTTTACAGCGTCTGCAGATGGTGCCTGTGAAGGCCGGCCTGTGGGGCCTGCTGGGGGGCAGCACAGCCATCGGCGGCCGGCGCAGGCTGCAGAGCTTCCCTGCGGGGCAGCTGCCTGCCTTCCAGGCCGCTCCCTGCACGCTGGAGGTGGCTGTGGGCGTTTCCAATAGGGAAGCTACAAATCTGTTAGCAAACGCGACCGGGTTGAAGCAGTAACGCAGCTTAAATGGCAAACTAGGGCTGCTGAAAGTTTAAGAAACAAAACAATTGAAGAGAAAGGAAGGTGAGGAGCAGGAGTCTGATGTTGTGTCCACAATTCTCCATACTGTTTCTTCTGCTTGTGCAAAATTTCCGTCTACAACAGCAACAAAGGAGATACTGAGAAAACGTGACTGCGTGGCGTTGGCAGTGGGCAAACTGTTCAGGGCGGGCTGCGTGCACAGAGGCACAGCGGGTCCTTGTGTCTGTGTACGTCACCGCACGGCGCCGGGAGGGGATGCTGCGGGTCCTGGGAACAGCTTCCTGCCCCCGTGGCACTATTTATTACAGGTTTGTTGTCCCTTTTGGTTTTCCTTACTAGTAACTCCCTGTAGGCCTGCACCATTTTACTCATATGGTAGTTTAAGAAATCATAAAACTCATTGCGTAGCAAACTCAACCCTTCCGTTTTGAATCACGGTGTGCAAAATCTAGCTCCTTCGAATCGAAGGACGCAGGACGAGGCAGTGTGGTCGCCACACTGCGAGGTGCCGGGCCAGTGCGTCTTCTGTGCCGCTGGTCCGGGCCGGGGGACATCCGGCCGGGCGGGGGCCAGTTGCTGCCCGGGGGCTGTGTGCAAGGGAGTTGAAATTTGCCGCTTCCAGTTTCTATAACTTTCCAGTCAATTGACTTCCAAGACTGGAATTTTTTCGTGCTTCATCTTTGCTGAGTGGAAAATATATTTTGGCAAGTTGGTAGACAACAAATAGTTTCATTTTGTGGATTATGGATTCAAGGTACACAGCTGCACGTTCACTGGCTGGTATAGACAGCATTGTTGGTAGGCAAAGAGGATAAATGCAGCGAAAGAGGTAGAGTTAACATTGCTGAATTAATGTTTTCTCATTTGACCCCATCTCAATCTGCTGTCACATTTGACTTGCTAAAGAGTTCTTCAATTGCCTGAGGATCCCTAAATACTGAGAGGCTTCATATCATGAAGCACAATTTCACTGTATTTCAGTGGAAAGATATTTAGGAGTTCACAGGATTGGGGCTAGCCTCAGAATTTCCAGAAAGTTTCCAGTTTTTGAAAAAACTTGTCTGATGTCAAATGATTAATTTCTTAGTGAGTGTTAGGAAAAGCTTTGATTGTGGTTTGATTTCCAGCGTTCACAGAGTTTTCATAGGAATTATGGTTTGCGGTCACTATTTAAACAAAATACAAATGCCAGCTTTTGTTTTACTGCACAGGTTACGCACAAATCGCGCAGCAGCTCCTCACAACCATTTCCAGCTGCCAAAAGATGGCTTATATCGAAGAACTATTGATTTTTCAGAGATTAATATGCAGTGTGCCAAGCCACTGCCAAGGTGATGCATGACTGTAGGGGCAGACTAAGTGCTCCCGTGGGATCTGTGGTTGTGGGACCGTGACTGCTGCTGTGTTCCAAACGTTATGGATCCAGTAATCAGGTGACCGAGGTGCTCCTGGGAGCCCGGTCTGATTTTTGCAGCTTGGTGAAGCTATAGGAAGAGTTATGACTAGCCTTCATTATTTCCCAGCTGCCTACAGCGTGGAAGTGAAATATCTGAGAGGTCACCTGAGTACAGAGGGCTTTCTGCTGCGTGCCGAGGCACGCTTTCTTCTTCTCAGTCCTGTCCATTGGCAGCTGGATCCAGAAGCACTGGTGACGACGCGACAGGTCACCAAAAGTGCGATGAGGATTCACTTTATCGTGAAGACAGAGAGCTCAGCCCCACATCCTGCTCGCGGGGCGATGCACACGCAGCTCCTCAGAGGCAGCGGGTGTGAGCTCCGCGGTGCTGCCCAGCTGCGGCGGGCCGGGGCACCCCGCTGCCTGCGGGAGCAGCCTGTTGCACAAGTATTCAGTTGTTCATGAGAACTAAAGTTGGTGAGGAAGTCTGCTTGTGCACCCTGGCTGTCAGCTGGAAAGACAAGCCTTCAGCACAGCCCTTTGGCACTGGAGTATTGCAAAATATAGAAAATACAGAAAAAGAAATAGAACAATACAGAAAAGTCAGCATTTTGGGCCTTTTTTCCAAACAAATGGTTTAGAGTATGTGCTTATTTGCGTTTCCTTCATTTTATGTCCCAAACTCCTCAGTCAGGCCAGTGCTTTGAAGCCTTGGGATTAATGCTGCCGAGCTTTTCCTTGCAACGAGTGCCTGGACTTCATGCTTAAATTATCAGTATCAGCGCTTGGATGCTGAACAGCCAGACACATTGTTAGTGTTTTGTGTATCAGGAGTGCTACAGTAACCCAAACACACCAAGCGCATTGCAAAGGTCTTAGCATCACTGGCATACAGCAGTTCCTTGAATCGTCATTTTTGACAAAAAACTGAGCACAGAGAATACTCCTAGGGAAGAAATGAAATCAGTCTGACAACAGAAGGAGTTTTAACACAACTGGTAGGGCAAATGCACAGAGGGAGCCCAGCAGCTGAACAAGCAGGGGATGGCTGCCAGCCCAAGGCCGCAGATGGGCCGGCTGCTCGGCTCCGCCGGTGGCTGCCTGCTCCTCTCGGGCTTCGTTCCGCCGGCACCAAGCGGCGGATGGTGGGGCCGGATCCTGCTGAGCAGAGGAAGAGAAGTGCACCTGCATGTGCTGCAGGCTAGGAAGGGAGGTTGGTTAGCAGCTCATGTCTTTTTTTAACGTTGTATCTCCAGAGCAGAACAACAGGCGGGTGGGAACTGGGGGCTCCGGTTCCTGTGCTGGTCCCCGCAGAGCGAGCAGGGCTTGTGCCGCCTAACGCGTGATGATGGATGACCTACGCTTGAGCTAAGCAAAGTGTGTAAAAAGCCTACTTACCTATTAAAAAGACAAAGGTTTAAAAAAGTAATCGCGTCCTCAAGTCATTCATCCTAAGGCGTTTCCACGGCCCAGGCACGGTGTGAAGCAGCTGGCTTTGGCTAGGAGGCAGCGCTGGGAACTGCAGAAAGAGCGCTGGGGTAGCGCGAAATACACGCCTGTGGGTAGCAGTCGTGGTTGTAAATAGAGCTGAAAAATGGTCCAGATGTCTGAGCAGGGCGAGCGGCGTCCTGACGAGGTGCTTTAAGCACGGGTGCATGCAGGGCTGGCGTGGGGGCTGCCCCCCAGCCCAAAACGTGGCGGGGAGTTGGCTTTTGGAGCACCGGAGGTGACAGTGTGGTCACACATCCCGCTGCTGCTGCGCGAGGTGATGTCTGCGGCCTCATAGAGAATGGATTTTACGCAATATGTTTGGGAGTGATGGTTTTGAGATGCTGTGGGATCCCAGTGCTGCTCGGGTGTCCGTCTGGCACCCCAGTCCCGTCGGGAATCGTCCCTTTTTTAGTCTGGGCTGGCCTAGGGACTGGTAACACAGAGATGTAGAGATAAATGAAGCAAAAATGATGTGGCCTTCTTCCAGCAACAATTTCTCTAACAAGATTTCCTCTGCTCCTTGTTAAGATATTGATCTGCGTTTGCAGCTGGATAGTTCAGGACAGAGCTGAGAGCTCCCATCCCCTGCGTAAATAACCAAGGACATGGCGTGACTAATTGTTTGTGATTAAGGACATGTGTACGCCAGCATGTCAGACTGCTCTGTCGTGTGTTATGGACTTTAAATCTTTCTTCTGTCAATTGCTGTTAGCCATTTCACGGTTCTGCATTGCAAAGTGGCTTCTCTAGCAAAGATATGATGCTTTTGCTGCCTTCCGTATTGTTTTTAATGTCGAGTGGATGTGGGTTTCTGGCTGATTTTGGCTTCCGGAGGGCTTTTGGGACCAGAATAACTAAAAGTTGGAACAACTTTAAAGTTAAAATTATGACCACAGAGTACAGGAAAGTGCAGGGGTAATAAAGACAACGTCTGGACGGAGCTGCGAATCAATAATATCCTTGTTCCAGCACTGAATTAGGTTTCCTTTAAGCACGGAGAGCTGCAGACCCATTTTCCCAGTCCATCGACCGGTCGGGGCTCTTTCTGCTGGCAGTCCCCCTTTCACCTGCACTTCTGCAGCTGTAATTTTAGTTCCCACATTAAAAACCACATTTCTACCCAGTTCACAGCTGCAGTGATGAATGCTGTAACCGCATCGAAAGTGCAACATCTCTAATTTAGGAATCATTACCCTGGGTAATAGGCAGTAAAGAGGCCAAAATGGGTCCAGAAGGTAATCTAACCATAGTCTGTAATGCGCGCTGTCTGGTCCTGGCCGTCAGAGAGAAGTTTAAGAATGTGCTAGAGGCCTGAGGCTCCTGGAAAACCTTTTTCCCAGGAAAACCCTTTTTCCCGTGGCCCTGGGGCCGTGCAGAAGTTACTAGCTGGTTATGCAGTAGTTGCTAGTTACTTACACAGTAGTTCCCAGTTAGTTAGCTGGTAGCAGATGTCATCTGCAAAATTCTTATCTCAGAGTTTTGTGGCCAGATTGGAGTTTGAATGTGCCGACAAGTATTTTGTTGGTAAAGTAAGGAAATACAATTAAAAAAAGAATGGAATTAGAAGAATATTGAAAACACAAGGGATGGGGAGAATAGCACATAACTGAGCTAAATTGCAAAAATTGTTTTCTTTAATATAAATCAGCTTAATTTTGATTCTTGAAAAGAAGAGCACGTAGATTGCTGTTTCTGAAGTGGCTTGCTCTAGCATGAAGATTTATTGTTCAAATCACATTAACACTATTATTCCTAATGGGAAATTACATTTCAAAGTGATACTATTGATGTTGTCTTTTGGAGGTGCCTTTTTCTGTTCTCCTGCAATAACCTGCATTTCAGCTACTTCACCTGGGAAAACACAACTTCTCTTTGCCTCTTGTCCTTTCAGGAGAACAACATAGAGCTTTGTTGTTTTTTTTT
>VXAA01006703.1:254868-410292 GCA_013399115.1 Anseranas semipalmata
AGGGGAGGTCGGCTCGTGTCGCGGTCACCTGTTGCACTCCTTTGCAGAGGAACGGTATGAACGCGTGAGCGGTGCGCTGCTTTGACAGGCAGGTTTTGTGACATTTTGGAAGCCTGTTACAACACGCGCTAATGACGGCTCGCTGTGGTCCTGGTAAGCATCAAGAGGGGCTGTCTGCAAGGTGTCAGGAAACTATGCGTGTATCAGCGATTAAAAATTGCCCTAAGAGGAGCAGCTGATAAAAAATACCCTGGCTGTCACCAGCACTTTTTAAGTGTGCAGATAGCTCCTGGGAGCACAGCAGAGCCCGAGTGAGCCGGGGAGGTATTTATAGTGCCGCAGCATAAACAAAGCGACTAAATCGGGTAGCAAAGCTGAAGCCTGGGTTTGCTATTCAGTGCGATGAGAAATTAAAATGCTTAGCATAAGAATGATGTCTGACTGTTGCATAAATGTGTGCATGTTGTTGCTCGATACCCCCTGCTCCCCGTGTTCCCTTTTTGCATACGTGCTTCATGCGTTTAATCTCTGCCCTCCTTTTGTTCGGGCGATTTATAGATTTCAGTGATAAATGGTGATTAAACATAGCACTCTATAAAAAGCCCGCTGCGGATGTAAATTTCAAGAGAAATCGCGCTGTGGCGCGAGGGGCTGGCCCCTCTGCCCTGCCCGGAGGGGCCGTGCCAGCACCGTGGTCCACCAGCCCGGGTCACCCTTCCAGGCTGCCTCCGTCCCCGCGGAGCCGCGCCAGCCGCTGCCCTCCCTGCCGCCAGCTGCGTCCTGCTCCTCCTTTGTGCCCTGGGACGGGGCGCAGCGGCGTGGGGCTGGGCCACCGAGCTGCTGTGTGGCTTTGTGCCGCCTCTCGGCCCGTTTGTGCTGTGCTCTGAGAAACCAGAGCGAACCTTAAACAACAAAACGGGCAGCCTGCCTGCTTGCTCGTCACGGAGAGAAAACAATCAGATTGCGCAGAATTAACCAAAACCGGAATGGCGTTCTTCTTCTTGGCAGTAACCCATCCCTCTGCCACTTCTCTCCCGGCTCCGCGACGCGGGCATCCCCGGGCTGGGGATGCGGCCGTGCAGGCGTGGCGGTGCTGCCGGGCTCGTGGAGCTGGGCAGGCTGAGCCTTCGCAGCGAGAAGCGGGAGGGACAAAAGCCTGCTGTTAAAGAACCTCGAAAGGACGGGTGCTCTGAGAACACAAGCAGTTACTCCTTCAGTTAAGGCTTAAATAAGACAAATTATTTGAATTTTGCACGCTTGCATTTTCATGGATCCATTGAGCACCTTTCTACGGTTGTTACCCTGAAGAACGCTTTTGTCTCTTGCATTTGAGGAAATGCCTTTTTTTTTTTCTCTTTAGAAAGGATTATTTTATTGAAATGCTATTTAAAAAGTAATCAGAAGCATTAAACATGCGAAGGTGGCACGGTGTCTGCCCACCTGCCTTCTATTAAAGAAAATCAGCTTGCAAAAGTGCTGGTGCCTCAAATCAGACATTTACACCAGGCAGCGGCAGGGGCTGGCAACCGCAAATTAACAAAGTTTTATTGCACTTCAAACTATCGTCTGCTTAATGAAAAATGTATCCTGAAATTATGATGGAAGAACGCTAGTGCTAAAAATAGCTGTTCTTTCAAAATAGATGGGAACTATCTGAGTTTAGACACCACACTTGCTGTCAGGTTAGAAATTGGGCTGTGTGCTTCTCAGCCGTACATGGCACAGCTTGTCATTTTAAGTTATATTAAAAAATAATGTTGCAGTGAACACTGAGAGGAAAAGCCTGAGAGCATCCGTCACTCCAAGTTTGGCTGAATTGTTTCTGACCTCACATTTTGGGCGCCCATTTTCTGGCTTATTGCAGGATTCAGACATCTATTTTCATTTCAGGCGCAGGGAGGCTGAGTGGCCAGATGTTCACTTCAGGATATCATGCTGTGACTTACCTAAATGTGACACAAACCAGCTCGTCGCTCCCTTGTTTTTAAAAAGCCGTTATTTCATTTCTCTACAGCCCTGGAAGCCCAAGAAAGAGAGGTTTCTGTGGCAGTCACGCACCTCCCTTGTGCTGGAGCTGTAAATCTTCCCTTGGTCCCGTGGGAGCGCAGCAAGAAGTGCGGTATATTGTTATGTCAAGTCTCGCGTCAAGTTTCTCTCCTTGCATTGCCTTCAGGGCCTTAGATTGCAGTGGTAAATTAGCTTAATTTGTAGTAACCGACAGAACATTCCTGGCTGGTGAGGCGTTAATGCTGTTGGAAGTTTTGAGGCGTTACAGGTAAGCCCCAGGCTTCAGGGAGGGCAGCCTCCCCGGCCTGGGTCCGGGCGTTTTAATGTGCAGGGCCCAAACCCTAATGAGAAAAAAAAATAAAAAAATGACAAAGCATAAGCGAACATTTCTTGCTCTCGCACATTTTTGCTGGGTGGGAAGCCCAACAGCTTTCCCATCAGCTCTCGCCCTGATGCCCAGGGCGTGAAGCTGCCCCGCTGCATCGCAGAGTTGCCCAAGGGGCGACCTCGCTCCTTCTTGTGGTCCTGCCCCGCGCCTTGGCCGGCGAACCGCAGCCCAAAAACGGGGCGAGAGCTGAGGTGAGACTTCTGGAGCCTCCACGGAGCGAGAGGGGAGCCACGTATCCGCCAGGCGCCTGAATTCCCTGGGGCTGTGCAGGCGGCTGATCAGCTGCCTTGCGGCTGCCGCAGCCAGAGGTACAGCGTAAGCAGCAGCACGCCGCGGGTTTTCCAGGCTGCGCATTGCGAGTTCTAGAGATTGCCTGGATACAGCCAGCTCCATCTGGGTACTTTAGAAATTTAGAAATAATTTGAGGGTTATTACAGGATAGAATTAGTCAAAGTGCTTATTTACAGAGTTTTTTGTCCCCCACCTGCCCCCCGGGAAGGCAGGCAGGCAGCTGCCACTGCTGCGAGCCGGGGACATGCGACAAGCACGCGGCGATACGAGATTAAGCTGGATTTGGGGGTTTTGGTGGCAACGACAGTTGTCGTTTGGGTTGCCTTCGCTTTACTGCAGAACTAGCCTTATCCTGTAGCAAAGCTAGAAGCAATCAGGATAATTATCTTAATTATTGGGATTTCAGATGCTGGGGAATTCTGACCTCTTCTGCATGATGTGCGTACTGAGCCAGCATGCTGTGAGCTCCCGTTCTTACCAGCTGTGTCTGAAGTGGTGGCATAGCCCAGTTTGTTGCTGGTGTTTCCTGCAACTGGGGTACTGAGGCTGAGCCTGCTGGAGCCAGAGGCAGGGGAAAACAGAAGCTTGAATAGCTGCTGCTTGGTGAGCCTGAGATAATTGCATTCACTTCTCCAGCTCAGCTAAGGCTCTAAAACCAAGTGTTCTACCTCGTTAGAAATAATAACCTGTATTTAATAACTTATAATGTGGCAGATAGATGTGTTTTTCTCCAATGATAGCACTTCCTTCAGATAGAGTGATGAAAGGAAAAGGCATGATTATTAACAAAAAAGCTTTCATATAAATCTGGAGGAAACGGGCTCATTGATTTAACCCGTGCTCAGCCTCCAGAGCTGCTCTGCTGCACTTCATTCGAGGAAGCTAATGGAAAATTTTCTTAGACGTGTGGCTGGGCTTTCCCAGTGTTCCTGTGGCGTTACATATCAGCGCGTGCAGCGGGTGCCAGGTGAGCACCAAAGGACATCAGTGACTGGCTCCCACCAGCGGCAGCGCCTCCCTGCGAAGGGATGCGCCCAAAAGCTCATTATTCTTTGAAAGGTGAGAGTCAGCCGCTGGTTTCAGTGGAAGAAATGTAATTCCTGGGAACACTGCAAGACAGTCTGGGTAGAGGTGGGCCAAAATGCCCTGCGTTGAGATTCCTGAGAGTGCAGGGCATCCAGCCAAAGTAACGTGTTTTGCCACCTTCAGAACAGCTTCTGTACGGAAATACGGCTGCTTTAGCAGCCTGTGTTGTTGAAATAATAGAGGTTTTCTTATTGGACATTTGGTTTGGGTTTATGTGGGAATATATGCTAAGTGTACCTATTTTTCAGGTGCATTATCATGATTTGTATTCAGCCAGAGCTTTGCTAATGTGCGTTGCAATCATCAGCTGCTAACAGCTCTGAAGAGCACTTTGTGATGGAAGCATGCATTTGGAGTGATGAACAACATGCATCTAAACCTTTTACTTTGACAAATGGATGGCTTTTTAATTATATGCACAGCACACAGCATGTTTATTCCAAAAGAGAGTTTAAAATTTATACTGCAAATGAATATTAATAATAGAGACAACTTGGTAAAAATGTAACCAGCCCATTAACATGATGAAGGCATCGAAGGATCTGTTGGCTTCATACTCTGCTGATGAATAACTCCTCGGGAAACAAAAAGCGGAGCTTTCTGGACCAGCAGAAGGAGGGCAAAGCCTGTGAGCCCAGCCCAGCCGCTGCGCTGGCGCGTCGGGCACGGCCGCCCCTGCGGCGCGTTGGCGGGTCTGCATGGCGCGGGGGGACCAGGGCGAAGCTGCCTCTGCCTTACAGCAGCAGGCCTGTCCGTGGCTGGGCGTAACTTCTGTGTCTACAGGTGGAAAATAGTACAGAGGCGGCTGTCCGGAAGGGCTGTCAAGCACGCTGGGTGCTCCTGCTTTTCCTATGGGACAGCCTGGAAATTACCACTGGTTTTGTGCTGGGCATTCTCCTGTCGGGCGCTGTCTGAGACCGAGCCCGCCACAGGGGAGGCAGGAGTGGAGGCGGGGATGGGGCGAGCTGCTTCCCGCTCCGCTCCGGCTCTGCTCGGCACCGCAGCTCCCCTCTCCTGCTGATGGGGCTTTGCTCTTGCTGTTGGGAGCAGAGGAAGGACATCTCCATGACTGATGCGCATTGAGCGAGGCGACGGCCTCCCGAGCACAGAGCTCTTACCGTGTTGGCCGACGACCCCCAGGAGCGTGCCGCTGCTGTGTTTCGCCAGCTTTAATTTTCCCACGGGAGGCAGCGAGGGCTGCGCACTTGGCTGCTTGCGAGGGGCCGCTGCCTGTCCCGCGCGGGGACGTGGTGCTCGCCCCGGCCGGCGTTGGTGCGGCCGCACGCTGGAGGAGGCGGCGGCCTCGGCTGCTCGGAGGGCGGTGGCAGAAGGTTGCTGCCACGCTCAGAGGCTGCCGCCCTGGGGAGTTTGCTAAGGAAGTGGCAAGGGAAGGGAAAGCAGGGAAACGCAGCGGAGCTGGAAGAAAATCTGAGAATTGATTTCTTGTCCAGTGCCTTATCAGAGCTTGTTGGACACCTCCTGGCGTCTTCTGCTTAGCGTGACAGTTACTCCCTGTGCTGACAAGCGTGTTAGTTGCTGCTGTTCATCCCGAGAGACTATTGAATAATTTGCAACCCTGGGTTTGTTAGTGAATAGGATAAATTGATTTTGAAGAAAAAATTATATACCTGCAAATATTTCTCTCTCAGATGAGCATCCAAAGGGTTATATCAATGCAGCAAAATACAAAGTTGATTTTCTTGCGCATCAGCTAATAAATTTTCCGATAGCAGGCGGGTGTAACGTTCCTCCTTTAAAAGCTTAGTGGCAGCCGCAGGTTTGGTAGATGGCAGGATGATGGATCGGGGTGCAGAGAGCCCCGCGGGGCTGGGAGCACCCTGCGCTTGTCCCCTTCCCTGAGCCCATGCAGCGTGCACGCTGCTGGCCCTGGCACCCGCCCGTGCCCACCGGCAGCGCGGTGACGTCGTCCGCTGGCAGCTGCTCTGGGGGAGATGTGCATCTGGAGCCATTTGTCATCCCAAGCGCAGGTCACCGGAGTTAACCGGCATCTGCTCGGCAGCCGCTGCAGCGCAACTCACGGTGCCGCTCGCCCTTCTGCGCGCGTTACTGGCAGCGTTGTCTCCCAGTGAGGGCTCCCGTGGAAGCCAGGTCTGGAGGAGCAGAGGGGAGAGGTCTGTGCTTTCCCTGCGAAGGTTCAGCTAATGAACAGCTGCAGAATAAAGGACACAGATGGAAGAAGTACTCGCTATAATTGCCATTTTTCTAAAAATGATGTTTTTTTCTAAGCCCATTAGGTATGTGATTGCTTCCACTTCATAAATAAAATTGAAACACATGGTGACCGGATAAAAATGGTCATGGAGTATAAGCTACTGTCCTGTCTGTGGCTGTTGTACTGGGGCAAGGGTGGTTTGGGTTTAACACGTGTACTTGCATTAATTCAGGTGAGGCTGCGTTGCTGGCGGTGGGAGGGCACCCTGGGCAAAGCCCTTCCCAGACTCGTATTTTTCTCCTAAGAGGTAAAACAGAAAACTGTGAGTTTTATGTCTTGTGAAATGCTCAGGGGTATTAGCAGTAGAAATTGCTATGCAAAACTAAAAATGCCGTTCTGCTAGCAGTAACATGAAATGTAATAACATTTTATTTTTCTCGCTGTGTGTCACCAGATGCATGTTCATCCCCCACTTCCCCTTCCTACAGCCCTGCTAGCATTTTTCTTATGCTTTCCAGTTTCTTTTAATTTGCTCTTGACTTAAAGGCGTTGTTGCTAGCTAGGCAGAGGATGTGTTTGTCCAGGTAGATTTAACTTTCTGAAAACCAAATGTCATTTTTGTAGTTTGTTACACCAGGATAAAATGGTCGTGTAGCTGTGTTTCCAGATTGCTATAGAGACCATTAAAAAACAAAACAAACAAACAAACAAAACAGACAAAAAAACCCTCCACATTTATTCTGGAAGCCCCCAGCTTCCCCCCCCATTCACCCCTTCCCTCTGGTTCTCCAGGCCAGGAGGGTGGCTGGGGGCCAGCAGTCAGAGGAGGAGGAGGAGAAAGAGGAGTGGGCGCGGGTGGAAGGCAGGGTGAGAAGGGCCATGCTGGGCCTCTTGGTTGTATTTCTTTGTGCATGCTAACGTTTTGAAACTTAGATCTGAGCCAGGCCATTATGGATCTGTGTGCAGATTGCTCGTGGAGTGCTTAAAGAGAAACAAATACGTTTCATAGCACATGCTGCTCTCCGATGGACTGAAGTGCACTAGTGTGGGCTTGGTTTGTGCATGTGACCCATAAAGCGTAAGGTCTGGTTTTGCATGCTTTCGTGAATATGGCGAACATGTGGAACAGCTGAGTAATACTTTAAGATCCCATCAAGTCCAACTTCAGGTTACAGTTAGCAGCTCTGGCTAACTTAATGCTGGGGTTGTCAGGGTAGTCCCATATTTTCCCTCCTTCAGAAAAATTTCCCTTTTTCAGCGCCTTCAGAAATGGCCATAACAA
Source organism: Anseranas semipalmata (assembly GCA_013399115.1). Classification (NCBI taxonomy): domain Eukaryota; kingdom Metazoa; phylum Chordata; class Aves; order Anseriformes; family Anseranatidae; genus Anseranas; species Anseranas semipalmata. The sequence continues at coordinate 262,096 of VXAA01006703.1, forward strand.
TAGACATGAATTATTCGTGCAGTTACGCCCTTACTCTATTTTTGTCTCCTCTCATGCTGAGGATGACAATTTAATAGCAACTGTATGAAAGTGGTAGACATGCCAATGCCTTCTCTTTTATACATCTGAAAACATAAAATATGTTTCTTTGAAGTGTTCAAAACCCCCCGACATGTATGAGCAACCAAAATTCTCCATAACCAAGTTTTCTCCCTTGCTGGTTGCAGGGATGACGTGCCAAGCCAGGACATCCTACACCGAGGACGAGGTGCTCTGGGGTCATCGCTTCTTCCCAGTTATTTCCTTGGAAGAAGGGTTCTTCAAAGTCGATTACTCCCAGTTCCACGCGACATTCGAGGTGCCCACCCCGCCGTACAGCGTGAAGGAGCAGGAGGAGATGCTGCTCATGTCCTCGCCCTTGATAGCGCCCGCTGTCAGCAACAGCAAAGAAAGGAATAACTCAGTGGAGTGCCTGGATGGTCTCGATGAAGTTGGCACAAAATTACCTTCAAAACTGCAGAAAATAACTGGAAGGGAAGACTTCCCCAAAAAACTCCTCAGGATGAGTTCCACCACCTCTGAGAAGGCCTACAGCATGGGGGATTTACCCATGAAACTGCAGCGGATCAGCTCCGTCCCTGGAAATTCGGAAGAGAAACTGGTGTCCAAAACCACCAAGATGATGTCGGATCCCATGAGCCAGTCCGTGGCCGATTTGCCACCCAAGCTCCAGAAACTGTCGGGGGGCGGCCGGATGGAAGGAAACCTTCCTCCCAAACTGAGAAAAATGAATTCCGATCGCTTCACATAACCCGGCTGGGCGCCTGGCTGGCTCGTGACGCCCGGACTGCGGCACNTCCCCATGGGCAGCGGTGGCGGCAGGGCCCTACGTGTGCCGGGCACCGTCCCGTGCGGGGCCCCGACCGCCGACCTTACCCGGCATGTAGTATCACAACGCGCATGCAATAATAGTGTGCAATTTTTGCATATAGTTTTCTGGCATGACTCGTACTATATTTATACTGTATATTCTGAAAAATATGTAAAGGGGTGTTCCATTCCCCTGTATTTCTTAAGAGTAAGTAGTAGGTAAAACATGCGAGTGGGTAACTTTCAGGGTAAGTTATAATTTGAGTTCATTTGTTTTTTTCTGATGTGGATTGTGATGTTTTGTTCAACAAAGTAGTTACGGTGCATGTGTTTTTTCCTTAAAAGAAGGCATATTAGTTAATTCATCACACCAAATCTGCTAGCCTTAAATTAACCGCTGGTTTCCATTTTGCTTTAACATTTTCTTGGGTTTCCTCTTCCTGCCTCTAGGCTATGGGAAAAAAAATAAAATGTATTTCATAAAGCACTGTTTAGAAAAGAAACTTTTATTAATAAGGCTAGGCAAAACAATAAAGAAATGAGTGAAATTCACACTTTAGATATGATTAGAAAAGAATTTTAGAATTCTTCCATAATTTATAACATGTATGTACAAAAACCAGAAAACTCTTTTAAATAAACAGCGTACGCTTGGTTTCTCGTGTTGATAGGACAGCTAGCCATGACAATAGCTGACTGTTGGTGAAGTCAAGCAGGCTTTTGTTCTGGCTGCTCTGCCCCCAAAGGCAGGGCCAACCCCCTCACGCTGCAGCAGCGCCAGGGGTTCGCTCTCCCTTGCTTTGGGGCCCCCTTCCACGGGCACAGGGCTCATCAGTAGCCAGCGTTGCGAGAGCCACTGAGTCCCGTGCTGTTTTCTCCGTGGTGAAAATGTGTTCAAAAACATTAACCGAGGTCGACCCTGTGGGTTTTGAAATGAGTAATACTTTGTATAAATGTCTGCTTTGATATCCTTCCGTGGCTGTGTCTGGTTTTCATGTTTTTATCCTGTTTGGCCCCAAAATGCAGGGCCCCAGGGACGCCCATGCCTGAGGCAGGGTGGCTGCTTCGGAGCCGGGTGGCGATGGGGCCCGGGGCGAGACAGGCGGCACCGGCAGAGAGCGAAGCCACCACGAGCAGCCCCAGGAAGGGCGCAGCGTGACACCCAGCCCCAGCGTGACACCGCTCGCGTTGCAGCCCTGGGGCCGTGCGTGGGCAGGAGCTGTGGGTGCAAGGGCGGCCGTGCGTGGGTTGCCCTGGCTCGAGGGCTCTGTGCCACCCGGTGCGAATGCTCGCACTTGCTCAGTAACGACGGATCTACTCACCTGTGGGAAAAAGCAGTTTGTTTTTGTTATAAATGCTGGCGTGGAACAAGAACCAAGCAATCCAGCGTTGCTGGAAGGGTTGGCTCAAACGCCGCGGTGGCTCAGTGCTTTCCCTGGAAGTTACCGTGTGGTCGGTCGGTTGTGCACTCATGGACTTGGTACTAACTGAAGGTTTTTTTCACCGTTTATAACGATTTTTGAGTGGCACTGCATGCTTTTTACACCTTTGGCTATACTGAAATTCTTTGCACGTTACTGTTGAGGGGAGCCGTGTGTGTAGCTCCCTGTGTGCTGATCCTCCACGCGTGATGAGCAGGCTTCTGATGTTGCAAGGTAAAATCTGACCGGTTTCCCCCGTTTGCCAACACACACTCACGTTGTCTCGTGAAGTGTTTGTGCCACGTGTCACGCTTCTACGAGTCCGTGGCTGGGTGAAAACGGGCACGTGCCGGCAGCGGGGGGGCACGGCTGGCCGCTGGGGGATGGCTTGCCGCCCGGCTGACTTCTCCCTGCGGAAAGTCGATGCAACGCGCCCCCGGACTAAGAGCAACCGTGTTGCACCCGGCTGGGCCCCCCTCCCTCCCGAAAACCCTCGGGAACATTTGGGGAATGGACTTCTCCTCCCTGTGTGCCCGCGGCGGGGCAGCTGGCATTCAGTGGCTGCGGGCTCCTGTCTTCTGGGGGGGAAGTGGCATTTTCCCTTGGGCAGCGGGCTGCAGCTGCGTGCAGGGTTGAATGAAGCAGGAGCCGCGCACGCGTGCTTTGCAAACCGAGCTTGGAGAGCGGACAGGGAGCAGGGACCGGTAGCCTGAGCGGCGGCACCTTACTCGGTGGCCTGCCTACAGATACCTGGCAGTATGCGAAACACTGGGAAAGTATGCTCGCTTTTATTAAATCAGTGCCATATAAAACGCTGTTATGATTAATTCAGAAGTTTGACTTTTTAAAATCCAAGTATTCACCTGTCCTTGCTGGACACAAAATTTCTGAGGTTTGTGGCTTGTATTGCAATGTATTGCGTACGTTAAGGCTAAAATATATGCGTCTTTCGTTAGTAAGAGTGAAAGTACAACCATGGATGATAACTTTCTTCAGTTATTTTGTTTAGGAGGTTCTTTCTGGTTAATATTTCGTTTTTATTGGTGTGGCCCCTTTTCTGTTTTTCCTAGCCACTTTAGCCCAGCCCTAATGCTTACGCTAAGAAGTATATCTGTTTGACTGCACAGCCGGTCTGTGTTCTCTACTGCTGAATTTATGCTTGAATTATATTGTAAATTGTACATATTCAAATTAGAATAAACTAAATGCATTTTCTGGCATGCACTCTATAACTGTATAAATGTACAAGTTTATTTGAATTATACAAAACAACAAACTCTTGTATTCATTAATACTGCAAGCTCAGTTTTATCTACAGCTATATTAAACTTTCAAAAATTGTTCAGTTTACATGTTCTGGTGTGTTTGTCTTTTATCCAGTCCACTTTTTATTGCTTTAATAAGTGAGTATGTATTCAGGCTGTTCAGGTGTTTACGATTCACATCTAGTGTGTGTAGAAGGCCGATCTCTTGATCAGTCTTAAAACCAGCAAAAATAAAACATAGTTTAGTTATAGCATTTTTTTTAGGTTCTTGGGGCCCCACCTGCCCGCCGTGCGCTGCTGCTGCTGCGTGCAGAAGCGCGGCACCGTGCCGCCCTGTCCCCCCACCTCACCCCTGGGAGCGAGCGTCTGCCTCGGCAGAGAGCGCAGCTCTCACAGTTCAGCTCACACGAGCACACGTGAGCACACGAACAGATGCCGCCCGCTTGTGACCCTTGCTGGCCACGGCGTGACACCAAAACAGCCGTCCCTCGCCCAGCTGCCCAGAGCCGGTGTCCCGCTGCAGCGCCAGCTGTTCCTCGCGCAGCTCACCTTTCACTTGCCCCACGGACCCGATGGAAATGGGAGGGCTGTGTAGTTCAGGGTGTGCCAAACTCCCAAGTTTTTGAATGATAAATTTCTGTAATTATGACAGGCACTTTCTTTGTGCACAGGGACTTAGGAGCTCTTTCTCTATGCACAGAGAAGTAGGATTTTTTATAGTTGTCCCCCCCACCCAGCCCCAAGAATTAATCCTCCAGAAATCAGTAGCGGCTCTCAGGCCTCCCCCTGTTTAGAGAGGAGCCCTTCCTCTTCATTTTCTGAGCAGGAATTGCCCTGTCGGCACCTGGGTGTCACCACTCAGGGTGGGCAAAATACATTCTGTGCTAAAAAAAAAAAATAAAAGAATGACTGAAGATGTTTAACAAAGATATCTGACTTCTTAACTCTTCCCCTTCCAGAGGCTGCTGAACAAATGTTACCAGAGCATAACCACGCTTCATTTTTCCCAGTTAACCTTGCTCTGAGCCCCGACCTTGCATTGCAGCTCCAGCATACGCTCGTCCTAATGCATTATTCACCTGGCCCCAGGCCCGTGACATTGCTAATGCAAATACATTTTTTCCAGACTGTTAGAGGTGACAGTAAAAAACCAGAGATTTCTTTGAGTACTCCTGCACCTGGTTGCTGTTCAGAGTTTTATTCCTGCTGGTGCTTCCAAATCCCCCAATACAGCATGGTTCAAATCACCTAGGAAGACTTGTTGCAAGGAACATACACGCAGGCTTCCCAAGCGCACATTTACTGAGAAACCGCCCTGCTACCTGTGCGAGACGCCGCAACGCAGAGTCGAAGCTCTGTTTAGCATAATTGAATTACCGAGTGTGGCAGAACAAAAAGACACGACAACACAGAGCTGTATCAATCATGCCGTGCCGTGAGACGCGGAATACATTTGAATTTATTTCCTCAGCCGTGGTTGTAAAAGAGGGAATTTGCGGTGCTTACTGGGAGAAATGAAATTGCTGGTAGCTTTTAAATACTTAGGAAAAAAAATCTGCTGGGGAAGAAGGGCTAGAAAGAAAAAGAAGCATTCCTGGTATAATAGCTCAAAAGGAAATACATCCTCATCCAGTGTTGGGGCAGAGAAGAGGAAGAATGTAAATGCTTTTAAATCAGGTCTAAGGGCTTTATTCTGCCCACAGCAGCAAGAGAGCCCCGCAGGGGTAGGATTTGTGCATGGGCTCCATGCTGGAGCACAGCTGCATCCATATAGTCTCTACAAATTTTAGATGGCGGCGACACATCGTTCTTGAACGTGCCTGCCACTCACAGCAGCGCGCTGTGACTGAGTGCCAGCAGGCATGGGTGCCAGGAGGGCAATTCAGCACTCACCGATGATAAGAGAATTACCGTTTTCATGGATTTGAAGTAATCTACATTTACACTTCTCACTTCACAAAAAGAAAAAAAAAAAAAGACTGAGAAAGAGACAGAGAATGGGGAAAGAGAGGGATGGAGAGAGAACCCATCATTTATGTCAGCCTAATTTTTGTGCGGTTATAAGTACTATTTAGCGTGAGTGCAATACTGGTTTTGTTAATCTGTTTACAACACTCCCAAGCAGTCTCTGATTGCTGCAAAAAGCACTTGAATTATTATTCCCACAATAAACATCTGTGCATCACGGGTGGGAGGCCCGGCTGCGGTGCCAGGCAAGCAGCCCGAGGGCAGGCATGCGGTGCCCATGAGCATCGCCCCGCTGCCCCTCACCGAGCACCGCGACCGAAGGGCAGCGCTGGCATTTCACACCGGTGCCTGGCACCAGCGCTGGGTGCGGGCTGGGGCTGCGCAGGCACCTCGCTGCTCCCACCCCAGCTCCTTTCATTACGAGCCAGGTGGGGAAACAGAGTTCTCCCCTCTCACAGCTGTGTGCTTTGACCACAGCCATTAATCAGCGGCGTCTGCCCTGGCCGAGACTCCTCCGGTGCTTTAGTGCCTCAGACACCCGCATCAGGCACAGACGTGCATCTCCCTGGGAGAAAGGCTCTCCTGAACCGAGGGTCATCTGCGTCACATGGAGTCCTGCCCCGTGCCAGTAGGTCTGTTCATACAGCCCACAGACTGTGGTCGTCGCTAAGTGGTGACTGGAGATAACCCTAATGCCATGAACTCCTCAGTATTAGGCACCTGGGCAAACCTTTCTCAGTTTTGGTGGACTCACTGAAACCACAGGGGAGCAGGACACAGGATACCATCACTTTCCCCTTGTGGGATGGAGGATGCTAATGAGAAGAGAGCACCCCATGGCACCCATGAGGACCAGTTATGGAACTGTTTTTGCACATGCTTCCCAGCCCAAACAGGGAGGCACACCGGCACCTGCCGTGGCCAGCGCAGCCGCACGCAGCAGCTGGGTTCTGGTGCCTGGCTCTGCTCACCCCACTGATGGGCATTTCAAAGCTGGTGGGGGTCTGAGGAACAGCGTGAGCGTGAAGTGAGGACGAGACGAGCTGGAGGCTGCAAACGCCAAGTGCTCAGCAAAGCTTCCTTGTGCATGTACCCAGGTATGGGTGTTAGGAAATATGCATTGTGCATATAATATATGCATATAAATTCCACTGAAAATGAATAATTTGTGATGCCTATGTATTTATAATATGTAGGTAACAGCAGTCAAGATAGATGTTTGCTATTTCAGATGTATTCCCCATTTCTACTCTCCAACCATTTAAATTTATTTCTTTCTAAAATGTTTGTTCGTTTAGATGAGCTTTCTGGGCACTGCCTTGAGAATCAGGTCTTTGGACTCATTCCACACCAACTGCATGAGACGGAAAACTCGTGACAGATGGACGAGAGTGCAAAAGAGAGAAAGAGAGGGAGCGCGTGAGCAGGAGCAGCATCTCTCTCACTGTTTGAATAACCTGGGGAGAATTTTCTCTTGGCATCCTCCAGCAGTTCCCTGGGAAGGTTCCAGTCATCGCTTCCTTAAGCATTCCTACAGCCCTCTGTCAGTAACAGAGAAAATAAAAAACAAATCAGTGCATATCCCAAGCTAGGGACAAAATTATGTCCTGTGCTGGGATGTAATTAGTGTCCCAACAGAGGATTTTTTGTTTGTTTGCTATTTTGCTTTCTGGCTTGATTCCCTCCCCCTGTAAGTAATAGGACAAGCGGAATCGTGGGACCCCAGCGCCTCGCAGCACCCCTGCGGCACTGTGCCCTCCACACGCTGCCCAAGGAAACCTGCCCTGGCACAAAACACAAAGTAGAACAAATCCCTCCCCGCTTTTCTGCTTGGGAGCTTATTGCTTAGAACCAAACCTGCTCCCTCTCCTTTATGCCACCATGAGGGATGCCCTTGGTTTTGCCAAGGAGGCAGAGGGAGGAGTCGCCTCGTTCATATTAGCTCTGAGCCTGAGGGTGAATATAAACATGTCCTTATCCACCGCTCTAAGAATGAACTCTACAAAAAATATGTGATACCAGTTGAAAATACTGATACATCTATATTTATAGCAAAAATTATTTTTTAAATAAATTAGTAGGGCTCCCATTTAAGACTATAAAGCAAAGTATACAGTATTATCTATTTCATTAGGGGAAAAAACTCAGCATATTTTCCCAGATATATTACTTGATAATACTTTGTTCCTTCAGTCCAAAATTCTCCTTGCTAATGAGAAAAGCTGCCGACGTGTGTATGCTAAGATAATCTGAAAGTACATGTGGCACGCTAGAAAGTCAGTTTCAGAGTGCTTTTTCTGCCTACCCTGACAGCTTCACCAGGCTTGGAGGTGCCCGTGAGCACAGTGCTCCAGCAGAGCGTGGGAAGGTGCGGGAAGTGCGTGCGGTTTGTGGGCTGGGGACTGAACGCAGGGACCTCCCCCCTGATCGGGTCCCTAATTGCGTGGCTTCGGCTGAAGGCAAGGGAACGCAGTGTTTCCGCCAGCTCCATGAGACACGAGGGTGGGAAGGGAAGCAGCGCGCCATGGAGCATAATGGCAGAAGGACCAGCGCAAGAGACTAATTCAGAAACAAAAATCTTATGAACACGTCTGTCTCTTCCATCTTTCTACCAAACTTGTTAAATCTTACATCTCAGGAATGAGATTATCCAGTGCTGAAATATAAATGTGCATCCAAAGAGAGCATAAATACACTTCTCCATTGCTGTTTAGAGGAATATAGTCATTTATGCTGCTTCAGCCATCCCCTGGGGCACAAGTGAATGAAAAGCTGAGTGAAGATAATTAATTTCTCTTCCACTGACTTGTTATGATATGCAATGGGGCAGAACCAGGCAGGCTGCATGCATAGCACAGCAACTACACACTGCAAGATCAGGCAGCGATGTTGCTCTGCCTCCCTGTAACTTCAAATTGGCGTGCTTTTCCTCATTCTGAACATCACAAAGCAGAAGCCTGTAGCTGCACTCTCACTAACGCTAAAGGTTAAGGCAAGTTTTTAATCCTGGGCTGCAGCCGGACAACACACGAACTGCCTAATGTGAGGAGCTAAAAATGCGATGGCACTTTCAGCTTGGATGAGCTGAAAATGCAAGTGAAAAATGATGCTCGGTAGCTGCAGGGTTGGCACCAGGCTGGGCTTTGGGCACCCGCCTGCTGGCCAAATGCAATCGCTGAGCTTGTGGAGCCCCAGGCGGCCCAGCCTGCGCGCACAACCCCTTCCCGCAGGCAGTCCCGCCGGGGCTTTGGAGCTGTACGTGCAGGGCTCACGGTGAGCACCGGGGCTCATCAGCAAGCACAGAGTGACTCAGGAGCTGCTAACCAGGTGCCGGATCCCCTTGGCAGCCCGGGGCTGTGTGCATATACTGTCCGTGCACACACAGGCACTCGCACCTGCAAAACTGCAGTGCCCCAAACCCACCCATTTTGTACAGTGAATAGTGCTAATGCCTTTTTTCTTATTTCTGAAGAAGCTGGTTCAATATATGCAGTGTTGCAATATCACAAACAGAGCCATTACAAATGCCTACCACCCGTCCCCCCACTTTCTGGGAAACAGTTTCACCTTTATCTCCATAAACTGAATTTCCTCCTGTTTTCAGAGTACCCCCGCTCAAAACACAGCTCAAGCACCTTTTCCTGCTGGCTCAGTACAAGTGTCCTAATCCTAACAGGTGCCTTGCCTTAGTCGCTGATATCCAGTGATGTGTCCACCAGGGAAGACTTGGTCTTCGTCCCCCTCCTCCTCCTCCTCCTGCCCCCCTGCCCTCCCGTCAGCTGAGGAGGGCGAGCCTCACCTTGCAGAGCTGGCACTGTGTGGCGCTGGCCAGTGGTGCCCGCGAAGGAACGCTTCATGGAGGACACGAAATACCACTTCAAACGTGGCTCAGGCATTATTGATACACATTCAGAAAACTCAGTGGCCCCTTTCTAATGCATAATTTGTAATTTAATATTAAAAAAATAATAATCAAAAAACAAAGAAACAACAGTTTCTTTGATGGGATCTATTTTTTTAATAATATTCCTCATGTCTGTCATAAAATTTGGGTGTCATGTATTAGCTACTCTGCAGGTCCTGCAAGGCACAAATATTTTATATGCAATCCATTACAATTCTGCGTGCACGCCATTTTCTACTAGACCACAAGGCCTCTGTATTGATACCTTAATGCCATTGCATAATTTATGTATTTTATATTATATCTCTTCTTGTACATACATTCTTAGTTTGCTTAGCCCTTAGGAAATCTATGTTAAGGAAATGACAGACTCTATAAGAAATGTCAGCTACTGCTCTGATACTTCAGTACCAAAGGTAATGGAGCAGAAAGGCAATAGTGGAAGAATATTTTAAAGTGCTTGTAGGTCTGGGTGTTGTGGAGACAATTTATTGTCTTGTTAAATCTAGACATCAAAATCTTATCTTATAAGCAACTGGATGTGCAAAAAGAAAATGCTGATTTAGCTGTCAGCCCCTGTCCTTTTTACTTTTGCTGTCTTTTTCTTTCCAGAAGTGACTTGAAAGTCCTTGGGCACTTTCTAGTGCTCTCCAAGCAATGCACATCATTCTGCCTTGGGCTTAAACACTCCAGCACGATAACAAGATTACGAGCCATTCGTTGCATCCTGCAGAGGAGCGTCAGGAGCACCAGTGTCTCCAATATCTGGATCACGAGCCCAAGGGGCGAAGACCTGCCAAGCGTGGGGGGGCTGCAGGCTGTCCCCTCCCAACAGCGGTTTGTGGCTCGGTCCGGTGTCCTGCCCCATTTGTCACTGCACTGCAGGTGAGCACCCCCAGGCTGGGGCACAGAGCACACGACAGCTTCTATTGCCACTAAGCCCTTTCACTAAACCTACAGTGAAAGAAAAAGCCTTTGCGGGGGTGCCTGGAGGGAAGGGGCAGGCAGGGCAGTGCCCCTCGGTCGGGGTTCGTCCCACATGGGCGTCTCCAGTGGAGCTCCTTCCACTTATATCAATAAGCAAACATCAATGTCATTATCACAGTGCTAAAAGGTTTAATTAGTTTGGTTAGGCCAATTGCCGGGGGAGTCAGGTTGCTGCTTCCATAAATCTTCATATTAAAATGGAAAGGATTTAGGAGATGAAAACACAAATTACATTTTTATCTCTCTGCATCAGTGCCCTGCAAGCCCTTTGGAGCAAACAGGCTGCTTCTGGAGAGCCCAAAACCAGAAGTACCCCCAGCCGCTGGGTTCCCACAGCCGGCTTGGCATGGGACAAAGACTGGCTGTAAAACCCCTCCTGCCCCTGCCACCCGCGGGAGCGCTGCTGGGGTGCCTGCAGCCACGCAGCATCCTGCCTGCAGCCCCTGCCCTGGGGCCCCCTGTGCTTTTTCTTCTTTTCTTTTTCTTTTTCTTTTTCTTTTTCTTTTTCTTTTTCTTTTTCTTTTTCTTTTTCTTTTTCTTTTTCTTTTTTCTTTTTCTTTTTCTTTTTCTTTTTCTTTTTCTTTTTTTCCTTTCCTTTCCCTTTCCCCTTTCCCTTTCCCTTTCCCTTTCCCTTTCCCTTTCCCTTTCTTTTCTCTTTTTCTTTTTCTTTTTCTCTTTTTTTCTTTCCTCTTTTCTCTCTCTCTTTTTTTTTTTAAATAACGTTGTAAGTGGTTGCATTGCATCTTGAACATAGCACAGGTTGCAAAGGTCCCTTCCCCCATCAAATGAACCTTTCTCCTGGAGGATGGGGCTCTACGCTTGCCACAGCTGGGCACAGCCCCGCAGAGGAGGGGAGCAGCAGGTGCCTGGGGCTGTGCATGGCTGGGAGCACGAGAAGACAAGATGGAAATGTGGGTTGCTCAGTGTCCATGTGTTCGTTACACAGCTCGCTAGAGCTTTCTGCTGATACCCTCTCCGTGTGTTTCTTGGCTCTCATACACAGGAGTTTACGTACAGGATCATCATGAGGATTTTATTTGTCCCTGTTGTCTGCAGTGGCTGATTACTGCAGGTAAAGCCCACGTGGTCTGCCGCACAGATGGGCTAACCATCGTACACCCTGCATCACCCACGCAGAGGTGTCAGGGTGAGCAATACATGTAGACCCCTTTTTCCAGATTATTTTTTCCTCATATGCATTCGATGGAGTGCAAAGTGCTATTCAGTAAGAGAACCTGATTACCGCTCCATCTTGTAAACTGTTTTTGTAGAAACGGACCATTTGTGGATTATCTGTTTCTATGGTGATAGATCAGAATAAATGTGTTATGGTCCTGACTGTCTCCAGCTTCCTGTTTTCTGCAAGGTCTCCACTATCGACAGTAAAAATACAGCATCTAATTTCCTGCAGATCATCAACCAAGACTTATGGATAAGATCACAGGCTTCAGCCTGTGAAAAATCACTGTGGCAAAACTGCATATGAAAGTTATAGGCTGTACCAGCACAGTTAATAATAACCACAATTCTCAAGCCAGGGACACAGCAATTACCATGTCAGAGAAAAAAAAAAAAAAAAGAAAGAAAAAGAAGAAAAGATGTTTTTCAATTTTGGTCTCGTAGAGCCAGAAATATCCTATCAAAAAATCCATAGCTGCCAAACATAGTAATACAAAAGAAGGCAGATGCAGACAGGAGTTTTAAATGGTCTATAATTCTTTAGGGGTGGGGGGGTTATAATAAAAATGGGCAAGTATTTTCTGAAATATTCCCCTTTGCCGCTCCGACCTGAAAGAACCCAGCGAGTTTCAATGCGCTGTGGCACCTGCGTGGGGAGGCTCCCGGTCTTCAGCCAAAGCCAGGCCCAGGCAGCGGTGTCGAACGCACACTGGGTCGGCTGCTGTGTCCGAATTCAGCGCCCTCAGAAACCTGCAGCTGCCAGCTCTGCCGGGGGGGGCTGTGAGGGGAATATTCTACATTGCATGTGAAGCTTGGAGATTTCAAAGTGAAAATACTATCCAATCCTTACACACTTGGAAACACCACTGGGAACTGAAGTTGTTCTTACTGTTATTTTAAATCTCAATATCTTGTGAGGAATGTGAGTTTTGCTGGAATAAAACCCTAATGAATACCCTCCTGTCTTCTTATGATTCACATCACAACTCGCAGCCAGAGTGAGTGTCATCGTGCCTCTCCTAAATCTTTAATATTTCAAATGAATATTTAGATAATGCCTTTCCTGATATGAGAAACCTCAGTGCAGCACTCAGGAGGATTGCCCTCTGGATTGAGACAGAATTGAAATATTTAAATGTGCTATAATTTCAAATGGTAGCTTACCGCTCGCCTTACTTGTAAAAATAAGAAATAAAATACTGAAAAGCAAAGCAAATGATTACCCAGTCCCCCCAGGACTAAAGTCACGGCGCGACTGGAAAGCTGTGGTTTTACTGGGCAGGAGGGTACACCCTTCAGGCACTACCATGCGTGGCAAGCAAGGGTCCGGCTTCATCCACGCAGTGCTGCGTGAGGCGTCGGGCAGCTGTTGCGCCGTGCCAGGGCACCAGGGACCGTCTGCAGCTTCTTCTTCAGAGAGGCTTCACCAGAGTCCCCCAGAAACATGGGATGCTTGGATCCTCTGCATCCTCAGGCTGGCTCCTCTGTGAAGGCAGCTATCAAATCTCACAGACAGCCATTGGCATAATTTAACTAAAAATACGCAGTATTTTATTATTCCATTCCTATTAATGGAATTAATTGTGTTGTTTATTATTCAAAAAAAGAATATTGCATCTTAATAAGCACATGGATTTAGAGGTGAAAGATCACAGTTTCATAGGAAAGCATTCCTGTTATCAGAAGAGACAACCCCAATTTATCATGCACTTACCTGGAAATGGTTGCAAGGATGAACGCTAACTTCTGCTAATTTGTTCTCAACACCCCTGAGCCTGAGGGTGTTTCAGTGACACCATGCTCCAACCAGCTCCCACTCTTTTCTGGACTGGGGCCAGGCTCCCCAAGTACTATGAAATTACAAGTTATTTTTATGATTCTACACTGCACTTAAACCAGCTTCCAAATTCATCCTGCTGTATGTACATCCCATACATTGGAAGTGGTATCCAGGTGAGTATGCACATACATCACTAATGAATCCTTATTAGACTTCCTAAAACCCTTTCTAGTTTTCTCATTTTCATCCTAGACTGTGTGCAGGGTAAAGCACTAGCAAGCAGTTCACATTTGATAAAACATTACGTGCACTTCCCAGTTTTTTCTACGCAGTAACAACTTCTGACAGCTGCATTGTTATGCACAGCCAGTCCAATTTGAAATGTTGCTGCTTTTTGTAAGAGAGCTTTTCCCCGTATTTTGTGTGGAACTGTATTTTTATGTAGGTGGTTGTGATTAGAGTTGACATTAATTAGAAGAAATGCTAATATACCAGATGGATTTTTTAAAAGGCACATTGGAGGAGCAATAAGCACAGTACATCTGCTTATGGGAAAGTAGGAGTACGATTTGTTAGCTATACATGCACCACCCACGCACTCCAGCATTTAAAAGACTGGTATAATCCACTGTATTAATAGCCCAGAATTTTAGCATCCACCCCTTATTTATGGATGCGGATTTATCCTCGCACAGCGCTGGCAGCCTGCCCCTGCCACGTCCCACGCTGCCTCGCAGCGCAGCACGAAGCCCCGCAGTGAGCAACCAGCCTCAGACTCGAGCGAGGCTGCAGGGAGAGAGGACAATATCCAACACCGGGCCCCGCCGGGCCCGGGGACGTCCCCAGGGCTCGGGGCGGCCAGCACCTTGTGCCGACCCAGAGCTGTGCCCAGTGCCGCGGCAGCGGCTCCTCCGGCCTCGGCTGCCAGAGAAGTGCTGGAGCAGGAACGTGGTCCGGTACCATAGCAACAGCTGCCCTTTTTTTTTCCCAGTGCTTTCGATTTTGCACTTTGAAATTAATTATTCAGCACAGAGCGGGAACAAAAAGGAGATTACCCCCAGGTCCTGCAGGTACCCAGGAAGAAAGAGCTTCCTGGGGTGTCTGAGGGCTCCAGGATTAAGGGAAGTGTTTTTCTGTAACTGTTCTTTCAAACCACAGTTGGGCTGCACTCTGACTGTGCCAGTCATTCGCTATGCCCCCGAACTGAATTGAGAGATATTTTCATGAATTGAGAGATATCTTCATAACAACACACTTTATCAAGATTTGCTACAGCTCAAAAAATCATCAAGCCATATTTGTTTTCTCTACCGACCTAAACATCTCTGAATAGCTGCCACGTTTGTTTGGGGACTGGATTTCCAGGTCCCAGGATGCCCATGATGATGCTATGATGCTGCTGCTATGGCAGCGAGAGCAGGGCTGCTGCAGTGCCCATGGGAGCGGCTGCTCAGAGTCATACCTTGCTGTCCCGCTGCATTCCTGCTCCTGTGCAGCACTGTCACTAGAAGCTCACGCTGCCACTGCCCACAGTGCCCGGCTGGCAGGGCAGCATCCCGACTTTGTTTGGTGTGCAAGCAGCAGCAAGCGTTAGCTTGGTGGGAGGCTTGGGGCCAGGAGGTTTGCTGCCTTTTTTATTCTTTCATTTTTCCATTAACATCTCCTTGAAAATGACACTTCAGCCTTTTTACAAATGTTTTGGGAGATGGCGACATGTAAGTCACTTCAAATTTATTTACCAACGTAATTTGGGCCATACAAGATACATCGTCAATGATAAACTTGCAGAAAACCTTGCATTAAAAGAAACTTGAACCACACTACTACGACTCCCCTTTGTGAAAATTCCTGCCAGACTAGATTTCAGAGGTGGGATTTCGTGCCTGCTTCGCACAGCCCATTCCCAGCACCAGAGCCAAGCCTGCCACAGCTCCACTGCACAGGGGGCACTCAGCCCTGCAGCGCGACAGGGACTTGGGCAGCATCGCTGCTCTCTTGGGGGCTCGGGAGGAAAACTTTCATCATGGCTTAGAAAGCAAGTTGCATGCATGAGGAGCCAAAGACAACTTCATATGTTGTGCAGCTGGTGCTTCGCGCACACCTCTGCTGTCGGTGTCCTGCTCCCGCGCTGCCCGGACAGCCCAGAGCAGCACTGCGGGAGCTGCTACAGCTGGAGTGCTCGCTGTCTGTCTGTCACCATCGCACAGGCTCTTCTGTCCACTTGTACAGTTATTAAGTACCCAGAGTGGAGACTTCATGCCTCACAAGCTCTTCAAAATGCCCAGCCTCTCCTAGATGAACATACAATGCTGCTCTGTGACACCAGGCATGCCAGACTGGGCTTTAAAAACTAACACTGAAGCACATGCAGGTGTTAATAGACTCATTAAGGACGACTGAGAGAAACAGAAACCCCAGTGGACCCCGCTGCGGCTCGTGGGGCCAGGGCCAGGGCTGGGGCCAGGGCGGGAGCTCCCAGCGGCCAGCACCCCGCGGTGCCGCGTCCTGCGCTGCCACCGGCACGCCGGAGCGAGGGCAGGCGCCTCCCGAGGCGTTGGCCGGGGACATCCGAGGTCTGGGAGGTCCCCGTGGGGGGAGAATGTGGCCCCTGGACCAGAAGTTGGCAACCCACTGGGTTTTCTATTGATTTTCCTTAATTCTGTTTTCCTGAATGACTGGGAAGCTTTGGCCATGTTGCTATTTCAGAAGTTTGGAACTTGACTGGTTTTTCAGCATTCATCTTGTGTTTCTACTGGCACGCCTGTCAAAACTATTACTGAAACCATGAACCGTCTTTTAACCAATATTCTTCTACTGAAATCTGATGGTTTGACAGTCTACCAACATGCCCAGAAACAATTAGCATTTGATAAATCTGAAATTGCTGAGAAATGTTTTACTGGAAAGCATTATTTTTGGCTAAATATACCATTTGTAAGTAATGGCTGCTTTAGCACGCACGCTGGGTGTAGGATTGTCGTGACAGTGCGCGCAGCCCGGGGCAGCCCCCGAGGAGACACAGCTCTCTCCCTGCTCCCTGCCCCAGCCCTCCACGAGTGAAGGCTCTGGGGCCTTTGGCGTAATTCATGGCAGGAAGGCTACACCACAGCTTTTTCCCACTAGACAACTAAATTACCACTGGGATTTTCTCTTTTTAGACTTCAGCCTTGCACCTGCCTCTTGGAAGGGAACAGGCAATCTGTGCGCAGGGAAACATCATGGGGAAGCAGCACACGGGGCAAATATCCTGATTGCGCTGGGCAAACACTTGAGCTGAGCAGACTTCGGCTTTCCATGGGGAAATAATGTGCTAATTGTTTTGTAGTTCGGTTTTGTAATTAGTTGCACAAACCAGAGCCAGCTAAATTGAAATCTTTGCTCTTAGCTAATATATGGGTCCTTTTATGGGAGCTTATTAGAGGCTAGCTTTGTAGCCTGGAGTGTTTTCCCTACCCTTAAAAGCAACAGGTAAGTGCTGCTGCACTGCCCCAGGATCTTTGCTTTTCCCTTGCCGCAGCACCAGTGCAGGATTGCGCCCTCTCCTCGCTGCGGCCCGGGCTGCCCAGCCCTCTCAGAGGCCCTTCAGCAGCACCAACACCAATCTTCGCAGAACAGAAACCACGGGAACGCCCGAGGGGCCCCTGCCCCACACACAGCCGAAGGTCACAGGGCCGGGCAGCACCGAGCAGAACATCCACCTGATGCTCTCTGTCCATCGTCCTCTAAAACCAAGCTCGCTGTCAGCCTCGGCGTGCAGACAATTAATTAATGTCAGTCCCAACACAGTGCTCTTACCTTACTGCACACCCAGAGCAGAGTCTGTAAGAACAAATCTGCTTAGCGTCTGGTGAATGGAAAGAAGAAGAAAACAAAGATTGGTTTGATGGGAATTAATCTAAACATTGCCATCGTGCAAACTCACCCTATGAGTAAGTATGATGAGTGCAAATGATACAATGGACATCTTAGGGAACCTTACTCTTACAAACCCTGGCTGTGAATCCTATCATAAAATGCATATTATGCAGTCAGGGAAAGCCTGCATAATTGTGATGCATACATGAGAACAGCAGCATTAATTGTTTTGTAAGATACATTTTTTTAAAGATTTTAAATCATCACAGTTAAAACACCTGTATTCATCTAAGACTATTTTACTTTGGCATTATTAATTACCTTACTTTTAACCTACTAATTAAAATAACAAAAAGGCAACCACACAGATTCAAAGACCAGAAAGTCCTACATCTAGAGGGTGGGTTACATTTACTTAGGAAGAGCTGCATAAGTCTGGAAATATATTTACCTGTGTGGCTATATTTTATCTGTGCATACTAAGTGTGCATCTGTACAAACCTACCTACAGATGCATAGAAAGAGAGCAAAACCTCATTAATGCTGTTAATTTAAAACCATGTATTCCATATATCTACAATTATATTCACACACCCCCTTTCTGGTAGATGTTACATTTCAACTGACTTTATAGAAAGAGCAGAACAGATCCTTTGGGAAATGCCGAACTGGCGGCCTTGCAGACTAAGCAGAGCTCAGTAAAGCATCATTGCTGACCTTGGCGCAGCCGCTGCAGCTGCCCTGCTTTGAACCTGGCTCCAGCAGCTGAGGATGTGGCATAAGCATTCATTTCCTCTGGAGGATATTCAGTTCACTTCAGTTCCAGGAAAGTTCAGGCACTGAGCAGTGAAAAGAAAAAAAAAGAATTATTTCTGAAGATCACCTGAGATCGGTCACCAATCAAGACCATAAGTTTTGTGTTGTTAAATTGCCTCAAAGCCAGGTACCTGCTGCAGGTACATTGCTATTAATTCAGGCCTAGAAAGGCAAAAATCTGAAATGTGATTTGTAGTTACTGTCTGTGGTACGTGCCACATCTCCCTTCCTCGCTCTTCCTCGTTTGTTTGCCGTATGTATGCTGCTTAGTTTTGCGTGAGTCTCATTGCAGGGTCACACCTGTGCTTAAAACTCCCCTGTGCTGCAATGCCATCATTGCTGGCACAGCTCTACCTGCAGTGCCGCGGGAATTCCTGTTTTCATAGCGTCTGCTGAGTATGGGACGGGCAACAGTGGTGGCTGGAGCTGACACTGGGACACGAGGGAACACCTGAATGGTCCCACCCAGCGTCCCCCCAGATTAAGCAAAGTAATTTCAGGAAAGGACAAACAGGAGGTGAGACTGGAGACACCCTCCTGTCGGGGGAGGACACAGAGCGTTCAGACAGCACCCTGCAGCCAGGCATTAGATCCCTGATCTGCTTCTGCGGAAGAGGAAGCCACATGCGAGACACTGCAAGGAAATGTAACTTCCCAAAGGGAGGATACTGATTGTTTTAAATACTTTGCATGAGATATGAAAATGAAGTCTCTCTGATCATTGCTTTTTATGGGAGAATCATTGCCTTTTTGAAATGTCACACGACAGTTGCTCAACTACAACAACACAAAGCTGTTAGGAGTTATAAAGGTCTGTTTGCCACACTTGTCCATATGGCACTGCTGAAATGAAAACATTTTTTTTTTTTAATTAGCTCAGAGAGCAAACTTTCGCACATCCCAGGTGGACACATCAGACCTCTCAGCAGCTCTCTGGCGGTGTCTTGCCCCGCCAGTGGCCAGTAATTAATGCTACCACTGGGAGAACCACAAAAGAGCAGGAGCTAACTGGGGGTGAAGGTTCAAACAAAAATCCTTGCTACCTGGCATTAATTTTGGTTACAAACCCAGAAAACCTTCAGGTGTCTTTTCAGAAGGAGAGGAGCCATAGCTCCCACGAGGGCTCTGTGCCTGTCTCAGCCCGTACGCTTACCCTCTGCCAACACGCTGCAGCGGGCATCGGCGGGGACTTCAACGAACCTGCCGAGGTTCTCGTTTGTAACCCCACCAACTTCAGGAGGCCCAAAGCAGCTCCCACGCCAGCAACACTCTGAATTCCTGGCCAATTTGTAGGTGTTGGTCACTAAATATTCTGTTCCTGCTTCTTCCTCTAGCTGATGTCTGCCTTTTTCAATTTGTAGTTATTTGTCAGTATTTAAAACAAGAATATTCTGAACATTAAAGTCAAATCAAACTAAATACAAGATAAACCATAGTGGTGATTTTCTGAACAAAATATGTATATATATTAATTTAGCCTATTTCTACGCCTTTTAAATGCCTGCTCAACCAGTTCATCATTCACTGGGATGTATTTTCAGTAAGGAAGCATTGAGCAGCTGAGTTGCATATGCAAAATTCCCACTGAAACAGGCAAAAAAGGACTAAGCAGAATCTATATGATCTAAAAACAGTGTGCAGAACATAGGTGTTTGCACACAAGAGTAAAAAAATTGGTTCCTGCTTTAGAGAAACCTTGTGGTATTTCATGATCATTTCTTAAATATTGCTGCTGGATATGGTTTCTGTTGAGGATTCGTAGGGCAGTTTGGGCACGTGTGTAAAAGCATTCAGAATAACGAGCACATCCACAAGGCCAGTTTCTTACTCTTCCTGTGAGAGCATTGTAGCTGTTAATGCATGACTGAAAAAAAGAAGTTTGCTAATCTTTTTTTCTTTTCAAATGTACAGTGATTTCAGAGCAGTGTCTAATGAAAAAAAAAAAAAAGAAAGAAAAAGAAAAACTGGAGTGTATCAGGAAAACTGCAGGAGTACCACAAAACCATTGCAGCTCCTGTAACCCTGTGCTGTCACTGCACATGAACAATTCCATTTCTCCATCAGAGGAAGCCATTAACACCATTGGCAGCTGCCAGAAGTCCCTCAGTAAATTATCTAAAATAAGCACGAGGCTAACACATATTCCCCGTGCCTTTTATGAGCGGGACAATGACTAAATGAGAAAATGCTTGGCAGTGAAACCAGCTGGTCAGCCTGGCACCCACGCCCAGCCAGCGGAGGTCCATCTCACGATGCCGGAGGGGCAGCGGCCCACGAGGGACGTGGCGAGGCAGAGCACGGAGGACGCACTCGTTTAATGCGGCTCCAAAGCGCCGCAGCTCTGCAGGCTGGCCGGGAGCGGGGCAGCCCCCGCCTGCCGCCAGTCCCCTGGGGCCACAGCAGTGACCGCTGCCTGCAGGCCGGCCGGCTCGCTCCCGCCCGGGCTGGCTGCACACCATGAAGGCAGCTCGCCATGGAGTCCTCCCCACGAGGCTCGCAGCAGGAAGGCTGCGGCCACTTTGCTCAGGCACGGCCAGGCTCGAGAAGGGCTGCAGCAAGCCAGGAGGCGGCAGCTGGTGGCTGCTGAAGTGTCTGTGGCCACAGCAGCCAGGGCAGGGGCACTTGCACAGCTTCACCATGTTCCCTAAAAGCACGTCTCCCCTCATTGCAAGGCTAAATAATAAAACCCTCTTTGAGCAGCAGATCACCCAAACAATACTGCTTTATTATCAAAAATTACCTGTACAACCTCATCCTTCTTCTGATTTCTCTATGAAGGAAGAAGATCAATGTAAATTATATGGATTTTAATAACTGTGTGCATCTGTATGTATATATATATTGTGGTACTTATACATGTACCCTATCTACGTAGTTCTATATGTACAAAGTGGTATTACACATAGGCATTTTATGATTACTGTATGATGCTCAGTATCTGAGCGGGGTTTCCAGAGGCTAACGATTTTTCCCCGTGAAGCACCACCACAAGGACTCCAAACTTTTCTTTACACAAGGACATCTCTAGAAAGGCAGACACGGCTCTAGGGACACAGCCGCAGCCATCCGGGCAGCGCAGCCAAAGCCCGCTCAGCAGAGCTTTCCTCGCTGACTGCAGCCACACGACAGGGGCAGGATGCGCACAGCTCCTGGCCCGACACAGAAATGAAAGCTTCTCCCCCAGGCAGCACCACCAACCTCAGTACGGAAGGAAAAGGAAGAAGCGTTTGCCTGTGGTCCTGTAGGGCTGTCCTGCAACTAAACCCTCCCGCAGCATTTCTCACGTGGCTGACAGCTCTCCCCACGGACACAGGCAGGTGCTGGTCAGCCACGCGCGACACATTTCGCCTCCCAGGCTGCGAGGAAAACTTCAGCGGCCCCAGGGACTCCATGCCCTAAATGTGCGTGCATGTAACCACTTATGTGCTCACGCTGCTGTTCTTTCTCATGCCTGATATCTAATTTATGGTCAAATTTATATTCAAATTTTTTATAATCAAAGTTTTTATAATCAAATTTTATAATCAAATCGCAATACTCAATCTGTAGATACTGATAAAAGAATATTTAACTCCCAAACATTCATTTGAACATGTTTGCTGGTGCTGTGAAGTAGGTATCACACAATGATCACTTTGGGTTATTTCCCTTATCCTCTGGTGCTGTTGTATCTGAAGTCCTGTACTACAGCACCATGCTGCCAGCAAATGACTACAAATAATTATATGAAAAATCTTTCGAGTATGAAAAGTCATTTTTAAACACAACTAACATTTCACTACAATTAAATGTGTTCACATTTCCATTGTCTTTGCTTTTTCTTGACATCATAGTAGTCTTGTTTTTATTTATTGCCTGCAGATACTAATTTCAAAGTGCCAAATGAATTTCTAAAAACATTTAGTTACACATTGTCTACCAGCAATTCACATGTATGGACATAACACTTTAAGAATCCTTTTTCGCGTTTAAATAATGACTTCAAGCATGACACCTAAGTGGCTGATTTTTGTTGTTGTTTCATCGTTTTCAGAAGGAAACAAGCCGCGGCAGAGCAGAAGCAGCCTGGGCTCCTGGATGAGGGCGAGCTGCCAGGAGACCTGGGCACGGCCAGAGATGCTGAGCACTGCCATGGCAACGGGCGAGCGGTACCCGGCACTGGAGTGGTCAAGGAAAGATGCGATGGAGACGATCGTTTGTAAAACTGTTCTTTTGTTGCCACTGACTTTTAAAAAAATTGTTTGGTACCATATTTTTTTCCACTCTTTTCGGAAAGGGCTCTTGTCCATTAACAGAGCGATCACATCCCTCCTGACTCCACCCTCCACAACCTACCGGACTTTAACCTCTCCTTGCTGTGCACAGTAGACACAAAGGAGAAAAAACAGAGAAAGAGAGATAATTTAAAATATCTGACTGCATCATTAATTTCACCTCTGACTATGCAACTAATTAGCAAGGTCCTGAATATTGACAGCTGCTTGGGAAAGGAGTAAAGCTACCAAACTGCAATTTCAATATATGTATATATTTGTATATAGATGAAGTAGATGTAGAAAATATAATAATATATGATACATATTCTGTTTGCTAACATATTAATGTCAGGCATATTTTATCTGTGTGTGTGTGCACAGGCACGCAGCAGCAGGCGGGTGAAGGGGCTGCACCACGCGGACATGACCGGCTGGGTGCCAGCAGGTGCTGCCCGCAGGCGCTGCAGCAGCACTGCGCGTTACCTGGGGCCACAGGGCCCTCCCTGGCAAGGCACGCTCAGCTTTGTGTTCCCACAGTATGGGTTCTTGTGTTTATTAGAGCAGAAATAATGAAAACCTAAAACCTGATTAAGTTTAATAAGTTTTTTTTCTTTCATGAGAGCTTGCGGACACATTAACTGCCAAACTGTAGATTAATTCTGCTCAGTGAGCTGCGAATGTTTTGGTAGAAATAAAATCCATCCTTCACAAAGAAGGAAAAATTCCTTCTAACAGGTACCTCAGTCATGACAACACAGAATGAATTTAGGGTCTGGAGACACCATGTTTCTGGCGCTGCACTGGACCCGCAGTGCCCGGTGCTGCTGGCGCAGCACAGGCTCAGCCCTGGGGCGGTTTGAAGGGAAGAATCTGTGCTTTCCATCCTGTCAGCAGTCTGCCCAGCACCCAGATGGGCTCTTAGCAGGTCCAGGGCAGAGAAACAACTCCAGCGGCCAAAGCAGAGGACATGAGGCCGGACATGCCGCAGCCCCTGGCTCCGTTCTGGCGCTCGGCCCCTTGGGCTGGGGAGGGGGGCACGGCTCCAGCACGGGGCTCGGGACAGCCGAACTGTCTGCAAGGGAGAGAAAGCAGGACAACGCCTCGTCTGTGGGTCCTGCTAGAAAAGCCATCCGGCGCGCGAGGGGCCCTGCTCGGGCGGCCACCGTGTGCCCCTTAGCAGGCTGAGCAGCTGGCGGGCCCCGGTGCGCTGAGGGTGGACGTGGGTTCCTGCATGCCACAGCTCCACCTGCGCTGCAGCAATGTTTCTTCTAACTCCCATACATATTTAGGCTGCTTCCTGTATCCCCTGTGTCCATTNGAACTGTCTGCAAGGGAGAGAAAGCAGGACAACGCCTCGTCTGTGGGTCCTGCTAGAAAAGCCATCCGGCACGCGAGGGGCCCTGCTCGGGCGGCCACCGTGTGCCCCTTAGCAGGCTGAGCAGCTGGCGGGCCCCGGTGCGCTGAGGGCGGATGTGGGTTCCTGCATGCCACAGCTCCACCTGCGCTGCAGCAATGTTTCTTCTAACTCCCATACATATTTAGGCTGCTTCCTGTATCCCCTGTGTCCATTTAGGTTGGTAACTCCTCCTGGACATCTCTTTAATGCAGCCTTTATTTCCCAATTTGTTACCAGGTCCGTCCACCGCAGCAGAGCCGTTCGCTGCTGTGGGCGCTGGGGAAGCCACGCAGCTCCCTTAACCCCTGCCCGCGCCTCTCGCCCTATTAAAATACAATACAGCACTGGGAAAAAAATGCTGCACCAGGGCCTGCTGCTGCTGCTGCTATATTTAGATTCTCCCACTGCTGTTTCCATTATGCCAGACTGAATTTAGTTCTAGTAAATAACCATTAAATTGATCTGTTTGGACAGAAGCGGCATTGCAGTATTTTAAATAAACCTTTATTGCATTTTTTTCAACATATAAACATCTTGAACTTTCATATAAATGTCTGCATTTCCAAATAAAAGAGGTATAGTCTACTTCCTCGGTGTGTGTCAGCAGCAGTGCAGGCTCACCTGGTACCGCTGCAACCTGCAGCGCACGCATGGGCGCTGGAACCTAATAAAAAGCAAAGTGAGGAATAGTTTTAAAAGTACGCATTGGTACCTTTTTGAACTGCAGTCTTCCACAAAACGCAGATGTCTCCTGTTTTTGCTAAAGCATGTCATTATTTGGAAAGTGACCAATGCTGGAGCCTGGTGTTTTGCAGGCAAAATCTGAAGTCCTCACTTGGACAAAAATTCACAACAGCTTAAAGAAACTTGTGAGAGTAAAGACTGATGGGGGTTTTACATCTGCTGGTAAGGATCATGGTTGTATAAACTCTGAAATACATTATTTACTGAAACAAAAAGGGACATAGAGTATACTGAGATACATTAAATCATATCACTGTATCTAATCAAGATGAAAGAGTTTAAGATTAAAGCGAGAGACTGGCCTCAATGTAATTTTATATTAAATTCCAGGAAACTGGACTACTGCTATTGCAGTGCTCTTGTTCAGGATAATAAGTTACATGAGTGAGATGGAGACAAAATAAATGGGGAAAGGACGCAGCTGACAAAGAACCAAATGAGAGAAGGGAACAAAGAGATGGCAGTGGTGCGATGGCATCGGGGATGGATAGTGCCAGATGCTCTATGCTGACAGTAAAGGTAGGATGGTAAACAGAACTGAAGCCAGAGTTAGTACTTCATACTGTTTTTTTGGAAGGTGCCATGACATAAGGGCACACTGAACAGCTTAGCGTGACAGCAGCAGTGGAAGCGAGAGCGCTGCCAAAGTGCTCGTGCTGCCTTCCCACAGAGACCTGAGTGCTGCTCAGCCCGCACCATTCAGCATTTCCACTGCTGACCAAACGTGTGACACCTCTACTGGTAAAATGCGCAGAGGACACCAAGGCTGAAGGCCAGATCACCAGCATTCAGGGCACGAGAGTCCCACGAGCAGCTCCAGCGCTCTGTGCCACTGGCTGCCCCCAGCAGCCCCACCTGCAGCTCCACGCAGGGGCAAGCGCCAGAGCGGAGGACACCAGATCCCAGATCCCATGCTCTGAAGTGCCGTCCCAAAAAATGACTGCAGGACTTCCAAGGGACAGGGAAACCTTGCAGCATGGAGCTGCAGTGCAAGAGCAGCCCCAGCCCAAGAAGAGATGACTGAGCAGGTGGGAGCCCTAGAGGGATGTGCAAGAGACTGGGAGTGGGTAAGTCTTTGCAATTCGAGCAGATGTGCCTGTACCCCAAAGGTTTTTTCCTCCTCTAACAAAGCTGTGCAACATCCCACGCTGATGGTGGGTGCACCTGGGGCAGCGGGGCTCCTCCTCCCTGGCCCGTCCATGGGAGATATGGGGGGTCACACGGAAACCACAGCCTGTCTGTGACGATTTGCTGGTGCTTGTGCATGGTTTATCCTTTCCTTCACACAAGAACGTTTTATCATTTACAAAAGGTGCTCTGAATAATGAAGTATCCATATTCTCCAAATAAACAAGAGCAAAGAACTACAATTTCCACCAAATCTCGTGATCTCCATTCAACACTTGCCTTCACATTTCCCTGGGAGGCACCACAGCCTACACATGCTGAGCCTTATTGTAAGCTAGAGACTTTTTCTTATAGACTGTATTTTCCTTTCTTTGTTTGTGCTGTCTCCAACACTCTGCTCCTATAAAGAGCCATCCCTCCTGAAACAGCATAACCAGGAATTCAATATGCATAGAATCTGATTTTTCTGATTTCCTTCTCCGAGATTTACTGACATAAAGGTCAGGAAGTAATGAACAACTCCTGGGGTGCAACGTTTCCATGGGAGTTTTCTCCTGTTTGCTCCGCAAGAAGCTCCCTGCCCATGCAGGGTTAGAGGCCTGCACTGGGGCCAGGGAGGCGTGGGGCTGCCTCCAGCCGGGGCCCGTGGGCCGAGCAGAGCACCCACCCCGCCAGCACCAGCCCCACGCTGGGTTTCTCCGTTAAAGCAAGCACCCTGACTTCATGCTGACACGGTGGTTATGGAGTATGGGGACAGCACTTCTTTTTTTTTCGTTAATACCACTATGAAATAGGCCACCAGCAAATACAAGGTTGTCAAAATCAAGAGCTCTTACAGCAGTGGAGTGCCGGGAACCAATTTCCAATCATCTGTGGCAAATCCACGGTGCATCCCTTTTGCCTGTGTTAGGGACATTAAGGTAGGCCAACAGTCACACTACTTTAAGGAAAGCTCAACATTTTGCTGTTCTACATTAATGCTGTTCTATATTGGTGTCACTCAATATTGAAGACCTTACATTTGTGTTTCTTGTGATTTAAAAAAACAGCAACTTCAAAATAAAATTAAAAAAAGAAAAAAGAAAAAAGAGACAACCCCTAAATCCTTCCTGCACATGAGCAGGGTATTTCTCCAGCTGGGTGTTTTCCAGAGCCGTGAGCCCAGTGCCTGGGGTACAGCAAGACTGCAATGCTGTGTGCAGGCATTAAGACAGACGGGCTTTCTCACTGGTTTGGTTAGCTGGTCCTGACCAATTAAGGACAAAGGAATTTGTGGAAAATGCACTATACTGTGTGTCCTGCTGCAGGGTCAGCACAGCCCAGCCACGAGCAGAGGATGCCGATAGCACCGGTTCTTGCTGCCAGACTTCTATCCCAGCTGCCAGCCACTTGTCCCCAGCTCCACATCCCGTCCCCCCACACACAAACGCCCACTGCGGGCTCTGGCCAGCCGCTTCCAAAGAGCAAACGAGAGATCAGACAATAGATAAAGCCTCTTTAACATCCTCAGATTGCAACTGGACTCTTTGCAGATTCATGGCCTTGAGTTGAGCAGAGCAATGGACGCGCTGTATTTCCAGATGGGATTACACCGCCCGGGGACAGGAGCAGCCCAGCCCCACGTGCACCTGCCACACGAGCCACCGAGACGTCTCAGGACGCAGGTTAATGCCAGTTGTCAGGGAACACGCCAGCCACCGAGCGTGATGGGTCCTGGCATCGCTTTGTCCATCGCTTAAGCAGCATAAACTTTATTTTGCTGTTGATTTGCTCTAAGGGGTTCAGAATGATGTAAAGACCATTCCTGGGCAGTGAGGCTGAGTTGCAGCCTGAAGAAAATATAGAAAAAAAAAAAACCCCACAGCAAGAAATATCTATATAGTTATATGTAAGAACATATTAGGACAAAGCCTTCACACATAAAGATTCAGCAGTAAGCCTCACGAAATAGAGTATGTGATCCAGCTGTAATAGAAGCAATTTAACCTGAATCTCTGAATATACCAAGGCATATCAAGTATTGATCAGAGCAGATGCTAATTGCACCCAACAATAAGCACAGGAAGGAAGAAGCTGTATTTCTGCTGAAAAGATTTTTTTTTTCCATTATGGTTAGATTTAATGCAATTGAGACATCTGCTTTTGCAGGCTCATCCTGTACAAGACTTGACCTTGCAGCCTTTGCCACCCTTCACCCCAAAGACTAGCGAAGAGCTCGGGTCGCAGTTCAACCCCTCTGCTTTTCCCCCAGAGATGTTCAGAGGGGGCTGCGGACACCCAGAGCGCTGAGCATCCCCTGGCCCCACACAGCTGCCCACCCAGGGCTGTGGAACCCAAATACAGACCCAGGTTTCAGTTTGCGCGGGGCCTTCATTTTGGTCTAGCAGCAGCTCCAAGGCCCCCAGGTGGGAGGGGTGCCGTGACAGGGCATTCCACTTTTTCCTTTTTTACCTGTTTTAAAATGCTTTCAATATAATGTATGCATTTGTGAGCAATGAAACTATTTCACAATTTGTGTCTCAGAAAATATTCCACTCTGCTCAGAGTACAAGTTACTGTTTAGTGGAAATAAGGTGCTCACTAAATTATAACTGAAGGAAAAAACAAATAGTGAGTTACCCATGGTGGTACATGTAAAGATATAAAATTCCACTGCACTATATAATCGCACAGCTGTGCCACACCAATAGCTCTTCTGCAACGACCAATTAGGGCTGAAAAATTAAAATATTCCAACTTTCATTTTCCTCTGTTCTTATAGCTTAAAAGCAGCCGTTCATTGCACTGTTATCATAATGGAGGAAAATTTGATGTTAAGTTCCCATTTGCAAACCCACACAGTTGAAGCATGACACTCCTTGCAATAAGTTCCACAGCCAAAATTGCAGCACATGCCTCATCAGAGTATGGAAACGCTGCATTTGTGAGCAAGGGGCAGCAAACTCCTCAGCAGGGCGCAGCATGCGGCACCGACCCGGGCTGCACAGGCGGCACCACGCGGGGGGTCCTTGCCCCCGGAATGACATTTGGTGCCTGAGAAGGCCCCTCCGGGAAACCGCCCCTCGCCAGCCCCTGGGGCTGCCCCCTTCCCTTCCCGCCCCGAGCCGCCGTCGTGCGGCCGGCTGGATGGTTACAGCGCGGCTGGGTTTTGCCAGACCTCCAGCACCAGCCCCTGCGAACCAGTCTGAGTGGTTCTGGCAGTCTGAAACACAACAAACGCACCCGAAATAACCGTAGAATGCTGTTTTACATTTTGTCCGCGGTTTTGCAGAAGGACGATATATCCAACTGACAAAACACCGGCTCCCCGCTGATGTGCTCATTAGTTTTCAATAACGTTGTGAACGCAGCACCAGAATTTCTAAGGGAAAACAAAATATTTTCCCTATCAGCCGCAATCCATCAGCGCAAGCTGAGCCACAGTCAACCATTTCGGCGGTGGAACCAGACCTGCCTGATGGCCGCGTGCAGTCGTCACCCAGGGCACGGCCGTACCCGCTGGCTGATGCGGGGTGCCCACGGGAGATGCGGGCCCCATGTGGGATGCCAGTGCCAGGGGTCCCCCACTCCGCCCGCCCCAACCAAGCACCCAGAGCCACAGCCCGCCCCGTGAATGCAGCAGGCGGCGAGCAGCACGGAGGTATGGAGGACAGAGTGCCAAGGAATTTATTCCTCGGCTGGAATTTATTCCAGCAGGCTTTCTGCTGCTGAAGCTCCTCAAAGACTTGTTTCCCCCCATCAGAAATGCAGGCTGGAGCTCGAGGGAGCCACCGCAAGCTGGCAGATGCTCACTCACCTTCCCTGCCCCTCTCCGTGCCCCCATTAGACGTTTCCATTAGACATTTCCCTCCCTATTTAACAGCTTGTAACCTAGGGGCAGGAACAAAAGGTTTGAATGGAATAAGAAGTTAATCATGGCTTTTCTGAGTCATATTTGGAATGTGCAGGTATAACTGGGAATTGATTCTGTTGGCCAGAACAGAATGTATTTGACAAAAAAACACACATATTGTTTCTAGTTAAAAGATTTCTCACTGCCTTTTCCCCAGGACATCTTAATTACTTCAATTCTCAGGGCAGCAAAGGGCACCAGGTTCATCAGCGACCCCAGCACGGCCAAGTTTCACAAGGGAGCTGGAGCACAGTCCTTCAGTAAAAAGCTATGCCACGGAGTTTTGTGGTTAAAAGTGGGTCCGTTACCTAAACGGTTTGAGACTCAAAATTTTGTCATAGATACCTTACGAGCTGGAGTTTCCTCCACACGGCCCGTTGCAGCCTCCTTTGGGAACCCAAGTGAACTCTGTGGAAAACCTGTCGGTGGTGCCGTGTCTCACATCTGCAATACCAATCTAATCCATGATATACATTCTGGACTTCCCACTGCCAGCTACAAAGCTGTGATTTTATTTCCCCTCACTTACAGGGCACATTAATGCATATTGTCCCCCATATTTATTTAGGGGATACAACAGAAACCAAGTTTTCAGGGAGAATCTATACATTTTGGTAGAAATAATAATTACTAAGAGAGTCTATTAGGAGCTTTGTTTAATTTTTCCTTTTCTTATTTCTTTTTCTCTAAGGACTTATGAGGATTAAAGCTGATGTTAACCACTCCTCTTTGTCCTTCTACAAGTAATGGGACTGTGAAGAACTTGACTCCACTACATCCCTCACTTTGGAAGAAGATCATACCACTTATTTCTGGTTTATTGGTCATTTGCATCTACTCTGCCTGCTCCAGTTGTGCAAATTATATCTAATTGAAGAATTTTGTGAAGTTGTTATATGGTAATATCTGGAATATTAAAAGGTGCTGATGTATGAGAGCAAAACCTATTTACTTGTCATTTCAAGCTCCATTAGAAAAACTATGGAAAAAAACATCTTTGTTTCCTTCAGGGAAGGATATGTTAGTTTGCAAATGCTAACGGAGCCTCCAAGTGTCAAATAAAAATTGAGAGCTTCCTTCTAAAATGCATCCTTGAAAATTTAATTTAGAAAGGAAAGCTGTGATTTCCATGAGATGTAGAGAAAATTTCATCCATGTAATAAATTACCAGTGAATTCTAGGCATGAGAAACAGGCGCGATTACTTGGGTAGGAGAGAGTCTCTCCCTGTTAAGGAGGATGCAAAAAAAAAACACGCGAACATCCTCATTTTCTGTACAGACCACACAGTTAGAAAAATCTTTGTTTAAAAAACAATCTTGCTTTTTCTACAACGGGTATTGTTAGGATATCAACACAGAAGGGGAGAGGCTGGTGTAGCTCTGGTTATGGCAATCTCGGAAGCTTCCCTTGAAGTTCTGCTGAAAACAGAGGATGCAGAGAAATCTGCAGGATGCTCAGGGAAAGGAAACAGCAGCAATCGTCAGGATGATGGGGAACGGCAGCAGAGAGGGCAGCGATTAGAGTATAAGACTAGCGCCTGCAGCTCACAGTATTTCCTTCAATTACCTTTCTGGTCAGACACCTGGCATATTACCTCTGAGCAACCAGAATTACATGGTCGCAATTAAGAGCCCCACTTGGAGTTACAGCTAATTAGGAATCTGCTCCAAGGCAGAACTCATGCAATTTTGCATATGCTAACCTGCACTGATACACATTACAAATTCAAGGTGGAGACCTCCCATTTGTATAGTCTTTATGGGAATAAGTGTTTTTAAAAAAACCTAAGCATATGGGGGAGGTGGCAATGGAAGAGCATTGTCTTCCCCAGAACAGACTGGGATATCAGAAGAGATGAATCTTTAATACCCTGACGATGATGAAGCACTGAAGTACATAAGAGGAAGCAAAATACCTAGATCATGCTGTCTCAGCTTACAAAGCCAGAGGCACCTGCCCTGAGTCATTTCATGGTGGAATCATCAACATTTCTAGGGACTGTGGGACATACCCCAGTACATGTAATGAAGTGCATAAAGCCCGTTAGAAAACGTGAAGAACAAGGTACTCTCCAGAGACCAAATGTCTAAACTGGCATTAACGTCTTATGTAACAGCCCAGAAAACAATTGGCCAGTAAGAAATGAGTTTATTATGGTAACGCTATTTTTTTTTTAATGGAAAAAACATTCAGTACCATTTAGGAAAATATAGATTAAGATAGAATTTCAATTTTGGATGTCCAAGAGTGGCATCAAGTAAGGTAAATGTGTTACTGCCGTGCTGCCAGATGCATCAGTCCCTTCTGAACAAGCGCCCCAATTGCACTGACTGCACTCGGGAGCTCCACTGGGAGTGTCCACAACAAATGCACAAATGCTCTGCCCTTCCCCAAGGAACTGGCTTTTACACCAGGAACTCGGGGCTGAGTTGCAGCATTGGAGCTGCCATGGTGGCTGGAGGAGCTGGCTAAGGGCCGCAGAAGTCCCCGTGTGCTGCTGGTTGTGACTGATCCACTGGAGCTCGCAATGAATCGAGAAAAACTGGGAGTATTAACCACTGCCAACTATTTCTATTATGTTCAAACAAAAACATAAAGTACATAAAATTTAAAAAAAACTGAAAGGTTCAAAGCCAGCCAGAAGCAATTAGAGGCTATGCCTCAGCAGGTTTACACCACAGTCTGAAGCAATTCTCAAAGAGGTTACAAAGATAAAACAGGATTAAGGCACTCATTACAAAGAGCAAGATTAGATTTCTGAAGTGAAACAGTTCGCAGTTGCTGGGCTTATAGGAAAAGATTGCTAAAAGGGTGCCAGGAGGAAGCTACCAGAATGATTTCTAAGTTTAGAAAACCCTGCTTTGTTGTGAAAGACTCACAGCTCTCATCCCAGGGAAGGCGAAGAGCTTATTGAGAAGGGCTATTCAGTCCTGCAGACAAAAACAAGGCGACGCAGTGGCTTGAACTAGATAATTTCAGGACTTGAATACAGATCAAGTGTGATGGCAAAGCTAATTTTCTCCTGCTGAGTTATTCTGATAGTTAGATACATACATTTTTTTAAGAGAAGTTTCATGTCAAAACGTAAACTACTCTCTCTGATACCACGTAACTGGAGAGCAACCACAGCTTTTGGGAGGGAAGGGGCGAAGCGCCCGGAGCTGGGCAGGGGGCTGGCGGGGCTGGCACTGCCCGCACCCCGGGGGAAGCAATGGGAGACCCAGCTGCGCGGCAGAGCAGCGGCGCCAGCAGCCCCGCCGCCGTTGTGGCACCGAGCTGCGTTCCCAGAGGAATAGCGGCGATTTGAGAGCTCAGAGTACTCTCAGGCTGCTCTGTGCACGCAGTTCAGAGCCCTACAAAGACGGGAGGGCTCTGAAGCTCCTTGCTTCACTATTTTCTGAATCGTCTTTAGACTTTTCTAGAAATCTCTAAAAAAAATAAAAAGCACTCAAAATCAATAGGTGTTTTTTTCCCCCTGTTCTAATTGAAATATTTATTTTCCCTATTCACTTTCTTTTCAATAAGTACAGGGATTTTTAATTTTTGTTTTCTCTTCCCCTTTCCAAAAGCATTGTGAGGAATGGTGGCATCAGGACGAGGCTGTCAGCAGGCACGTAGGCTGGCACGCTCACAGTGATGAACGGCAGCACCGACTCCTCGTGGAGTCTGGTAGAGCCAAAACCAGAGAAAAACAACTGCTTTTGTTTCCTGCCCCAGGAAAGACGAAGTGCTTGAGCAGGCGGTTGGACCAGAAAATCTCCAGAGGTCCCTGCCAACCTCAGCCAACCATTCCGTTTCTGCTTCCATGAGGTATTTTGGACAGGACCTGCTTTTTTCTCCTACTGAAGAACCTAACAAGGACTAGGTGCTTACAAAGGTCACTCAATAAATCAATTTCACCTTAAGGATATGCTGTGTGGTCTGTTTTATTTGGAGTAATTTACCACCTGGTTTCTTTTTCTTTATTAATAATGCTAATAAAGTCTTCTTATGAGAAGACCTTGTTTACTGCAGATGACAACGTAGCACATAAAGACTTTTAAATTAGTCATTTGCAGCAGTAGAAACGTTGTATTTTTTTATTTCACTTTTCATCATGCTATTAAAGATGGTGCTACTGTTTCTGTAAAACAACTGCCCACACAGCATCTGCTAATGTCATAGCTAGAATAGTGCATTAATATATTTTTTCAGGGTATTTTAGAAGGATAGACTCTACCAGCATTTATTAGAATTTCTATCACTTACTAAAGGCATGCTCTAAAAATGATTAATCTAAACCAAAATGTAGTCAACTCAACCTTTAAAATAATATCCTAGGAACTTAAATCACAGGAGTGTATATTCATATGTCATCTGCTCATAAAGCAAGAACAAATGAGGTACTAGACTAATATTTTCCAAGGACACACAACTGCTACGTGGCATCACTGCTG
Organism: Anseranas semipalmata; assembly: GCA_013399115.1. Lineage (NCBI taxonomy): Eukaryota > Metazoa > Chordata > Aves > Anseriformes > Anseranatidae > Anseranas > Anseranas semipalmata. The sequence goes on from VXAA01006703.1 coordinate 295,995, forward strand.
CTGTGCCAGAGAAAAGATCAGCAGGAAGCGCCTGGCGCAGGGTGCGGGTCCGGAGCAGCGATGTGCACCCGGCCGCGCTCCCAGGGAGGTTGCTTTTGGTCCCTGGTGACGTGCAAGCAGAGCCCAACGGCAGTGTGGGATCCGCTGGGACAGCTTTCGTCCAGCTAAAGGGGAGGGGGCCATGTGGGTGGCAGCCCTCCCAGCCCAGCACGGAGCCTCAGCTCGGTGGGTGCAGGAGCAGAGCTGCATCCCCAGCCAAAGGCTCTGCCACTTGCGAGGGACAGCTCAGTTACTGACCAGATGTCGCATTTCCACCATCTGGATTTTAACTTTTTAACTCCTGCCTTCCCCCCCCTTTCTTTTTTTAAACACAAGCACTGTGAAGGCAAACACCGAGCTTTTTCTGGAAAGCCTGGTGGGTCTTCCCCTTCAGCCTCCCTTCGCGCAGCATGGGATGCATGCCAGGCTGACCCAATAGCCAAGGGGTTTTATACTCAGCTTCCCAAGTGAGCGTTTGCTAAATGCTCAGTGGTGGGAAATGAAGTCCATATGGAAATGAATGAGAGCACTTACCAGGAACTGAGCATGAAATCTCTGATATCATTTATTGTAACTCATTTTATAGAATCACAGAATCATTGAGGTTGGAAAAGACCTCTAAGATCATCAAGTCCAACCTTAATCTTGTTTCTGAGCAGACTAGAGGATTTAACCAAAGAAACATTGAACTATTGTCTTCAGAGAGGGGAAAAACCTGACATCAGGGAGATGAATCAGTAAGTGACTGATGCTGTTTAGGACAATTTGTCCCTTTTAAACTTGTATTTATTTTCCAGTAAACTTCAGATATTTGAAATGGTTGCTGTTGGCTGAAAAGTCATTTAAATACTTCTACTCTTTCATTTATATTAAAATGTCAATGAAAAATATATATAACCCACCCTAATTTTTCTACCTCCTTTTCCCTTCTATTAGGATAAAACATTTCCTTAACTCATAGATAGGAGATATTCACAACTGATCATTCCCTATTCCTCATTATATCTTCCCCCTGCCTTTAAATTTGAGAGCATTTATTAAACGAAACACTTAAGAAATGACTTCAGGAAACCACAGAATCTGTTTCTATAGAGACAGGTCTGTCTTGATTCAATAAAGGGTTTATAAAAAGGGGAAAAGAGGACAGGGCATCGGGACAACAGGCAACATTATATATGCTAGATAATTGTATTCCACGGAGACTTTGAGCTTACAGATGGGTCTAATTAGCGAATAACTGCTTGTAAAGAGATCGTGTAACCCAAGGGCCTTGCCCCACTCCATCCTGCGCCCTGCCGCTGCTGCTGGCCGCCCGCACGGCAGGCAGCTCCCCGCAGCGATCGAGCACCGGCTTCTCAGTTACTGCAGCCAAGTGACGGAACACGCTTAATTTCAGCTGGAGAGTAGCACTGACTGTGATCACTAATGGAAATGCATTTACCAACAAATAAATAAAGAAGCCTTCACATCTGGCATTAAAGCGAAAACACAACCCAAAGACAAGCTCCACTTTTGGCGCCCAACTCCACGCTTCAGTTAGCACAAATAATTTGAGTTAAAACTCAGCACAGAAACCGAGGCATATACGAACATACTTTGGACTTTGGCAGCTGCGTGAAAGCTTCCTGCTGGAAAGGGCACTTAAATTATACTCTCTGGGAAAGATTTATTTTCCCTGGTAATTCAGGTCATGGACTGAGGCTCATTAGATGTTTTCAGGTAATTCACATGCTGTTTCAAGACCATAAAGTATCCACTATAAGGAAAAACATCTATAGCTATACACCACACATATTCTTCAGCCCTTTGAGAAAGGGGAGCAATGATTTATCAAAGCATCGCTCCACACCTATAACTTCTTGTTACAGATGTGCTGTTTTATGCGCTGCACTTCAGTAATCTGATTAAAGCATATTTCAAAAGCTACAGAGAGTAGGGAAGGATTTTTTTTCTATTGACAAGCTTTTAAAAGGAAGAGTTGTTGTATACATATTTAATAACATTATTGTGAAAAAAAAAGTGATCAAGAGATGTAATGTCTTTGGAACAGCAGTTGTAGCCATTGTGGCAGTACTACAACTACAATTATTGCAATATTACAAAACCTTATTAAATACTTTCTGTAACAGACAATAAAATGCTAGTTTTGCACTCACTGCCCATCACGGACACTGCACTCATTAATTAGTTCAGTCCAAACATCGAGACCTTGCCATTTAATAAGCATTTCTGCTTTTCCCTTTTGACTGAGGACCACCAGCTCCAAGACCAGTGCTGTCACCTGCAATCTACGGGAGTTTTCAAGCTATTTTGACTCAGCCTTGAAAACAAAAGCAAGAACACATGAGGAACCGAGGGGAACAAGCAGTGATTCTCCAAGCATTTTGGCTTTGCTTAGTTTAAGTGAGCCTGGGGCACCGTGCGGACCAGCACCCGGCAGTCGACATGTTCCTCCTGCACAGGGCCCTCCAGCCCTGCTCGCAGCGGGCAAAGTGCTCCAACGCAGCTCAGCCTGGGAAAGCATCCTGGAGCGGCTGCCCCCAGCCAGCCCCCGTGCCAGCGGGACCTCCCCAGCACAGCAGCCAAAAATTAAAAGCCCCCCCCACCCCCAGCCTGCCTGGAGTCCCACACCAGGTGGTGGTGGCTGGAGAGCTTGGGGTCTCCAGCTGGAGGGCTGGGCTTACCCTGGGGTGCAAGAGATCCCAAACACACGGCCAGGTGCTGTGCAGCCCCCTCGGGCCGTGGTGGGACTGCAGGGCTTTGTGTCTCACTGCCCTCCAATTATACAGTTCTCTCAAAAGCAAACAGGTGCCGCATGGGTATCTCCACAGGGTCGCGTGCAAGAGAAGAGGTTTCACGCTGCAAGATTATCTCCATCCCCTGTGCTTACTGGAACACGCCGCCTATTTAAATAGGAAAATGGAATAACAGAATTACTACAATTGGTACACGGAGCGGAGACATTTCTGATCCAAGGAATCGTTTCCAGTTGCCATAGAAACAACCTTGCATAAAAGGGACAGTGTTTAACGTTCCGTTAATGTGAAGCACTGCAGTGAATTATGCTCATTTATAAGGGGCATATTTTGCATGTGATGTAATCCCTGTATTTGTGCGCTTCGCTAGATCGCAGATCATCGTTTGGAAAGCGATCCTCTCAGCGCGCAGCCCAGGGAGCTGCCCGCCGGGACGCGCATGGCAGGGCCGCCCGGAGCCGGGCAGGACCGGGGCAGTGACATAACGAGCAACGGCCAAGTCTGCCTAGTCCAGCTGCTTAGCAAAGGCAGGATGCTCCCCGGGGCTCAGGATGTCTGCAGTGCCAAGAGCTCCTTTCACGTTCACATTTTGCATCCGCTGCTGGGTCACGTATTTGATAACGCAAAATCAGTTTTGTATTTATTTTAAACAGTTATAATTTGTTTAATGAATAATTATAAGCCCAGGAAATGAAGATGAAAAATTAGTTATTAGTTTATTAACACCACTGAAAATACAAGTTAAAGTAGTACTCAATGCTACTCTCAATTACAGCCACAGCTGAATTACGTTTTTCCTGGGAAGGTGTAGCATCCGCAGGATCTTCCCAAGAGAAAGGTCCCAAGCACAAAAGGAAAACCTGGGACACTTAAACCACAAAGGGAGCTCCTTGCATCTGTCCTGTCCGGTCTGACTATTTGCCTGTTCCCCCTTTCCCGTGCCCATGGCACCCAAGGGTTTCTCTAGGCCTCCAGGTGAGGTCCACGTGGTGCTAACCACCCCACACCACCCCTGTGAGTTTATCCATGCTCTATTTATAGAGCAGTTATTTGCTTTAGCCGAAAGCTCTTCCAGCACTGTGGGACACATTTCCAACCCAACTTGGGCCTTTGAGAAAGTAAATGAAAAAGTGGAATCAAGTCAAATGCCACAGCTTTTGTTCCCATCTGTACATAAAGCCAACTAAAGGTTTACTTTCCGTCTTCCCTCCCCAAACACTCACCCTCTCGTTTTCCTACCGCTGGCGTAAAAGATTCACCAGGAGCTCAAACACCAAGCTCCAGCAGCCACCAGAGGATGTGGGCATTGCATTTAGCAGCTCTTCACACATCCTTACCTGAGTTTGTCTCCTTCGTATTTAAAACACTTATAAAAAAAACAGCTTTTGAACAGATTTGCAGGGGGATTGAGTTCCATAACTTCATTATAGATTATGAAAGGAACTATTTTTCCCCCATATCGTCCCTTGTGCTTCCTCTGAATTTTATTTCTATTTCTCACATTATTGCCTTCTCCATGACACTGACCATTTTATATATCCTGCTCAGACATTTCGTGTGCCTTTTGTTATTTTCTCAACTGAAGAATCATAGTCTACTTTTTTTTTTTTTCCCCAGTAGAAATCACTCCATACTCCAACAAATTAGAGAAAAATAACAGCAATTATCACTACTAGAGCCTTTTAGACCCTGGATAAGGGGAAGGCGTGTCAGAATAACATTCAAAATATAGAAGCACCATTAATGTATTTCTTAGTAAAAGAAAAAAAAAAAAAAAAAAGAAATAGTCTATTACTCTTGACATTGATCCAATAGGCACACAGGATCAAGCTATCCACCATGGCCTGAAGATTTTTTCCTACAAATAATGGTCAATGCTGAGGTCATTTTTGCTTTGTACAGTTTGTATGGCTTCTCCACACACACCACTTGCACTTAGAAAACCTAATTTCCCCCCACCATTTTTGCCAGTTATGAGAACTTTTTTATGCAGCTAACTATTTAGCTTTCAGTTTCCAGAGCTTAGGCAGGACAGAAATATTTCTATAAACAACCATTTCACAACTTTTCTATGTTGCAGACATTTTGTTTTTCTTACAATGGTTGGAGGGAAAAAGGTCAACACTTTGCCATTGTAATCAATACTCTCATTAACCTAATCTTTTGGATAATCCCACCAGCAGTAAGATAGATGCTGGGTTGAGGTAAAGATGAGATAGCTACACAAAACATAAAAACAAAAGAAAAACACATGCAGGGAAGACAGGCTTTGCCAGGCTGAACTGGAGCTACCTGCCAACGTTAAGCTGCACTAGCCACAGTGCTGGGTCTTATAGCCAAGTTTCTGAGGCCCTTGGACTTGGGAACAAATTCTTTATTCAATTTATTATTTACATAACTATTGTAATTATTATATTTTTCAAAAAACATACAATTATTATTCTTTGCTTTCTTTAGAAGTACCACTCCCCACCCACATGCTTAATTACATTCACATTACAAAGTCCAAGAATTGCTATGTCACCTTCCTGGGGCTTTGGTTTGCCCAAGTGTATTTTTGCATAAACTTCAGGATCAGCAGCAGGTGGTCAAAGTCACTTCTGCGAGCACATAAACACCTAAAGAAGTGAATGCTCAGAAGATGAAAACCACTAAAGCAGCAGTAACTGAATGATAATGAACAGGGGGGATTTTTAGTCCCTGAAGCTCGCAGGGCCTGGGGGAGTGGGCTTCGATGCTTAAGAATAACCGTGAAACTTTGAAAAAATGGCTCAATATCGGAAGCATGACCTCTTCGCATGGGGTATTCTGGTAGCTGAATGCTGCAACCGCATCCTCCCGGGACGCCCAGAGCTGTGGGGCCAGGGCAGCGCAGCCCCCCACAGGCAGCCGGGCTGCACGCAGGGCTGGCCAGGCAGCGGGAGGAACAGAGAAGGGCATAAATAACCCCTACCACACACATCCGCATAGTAACTAAAGCTGTTTGGCTCTCTTCTCCTCTTCCATGAGATTCAGTATCTGCACCAGGTTTCAGGATTCCTCATCTCATTGAACAGAATCATTTGGTTAAACTTTAGCAATATGAAAATACAGGTTTCAGTGATACGTTCTTTCAGAAAAGGCACATTCTTGCACTCGAAAGCAAGTAACTCAAAGCTTTGGAGGAATTCTTAAACAATTGAGCATAACCACATGGTGAAGAAAGGAACAGAAACCCAAACCTGGGCCAAGGTTCTCCCTGGTCCAGCCCCATCCCATCCCATCAGTACATCTGGCAGCACCACGACAAGGGCACAGATGCACTTTTTGGGGGCCATTTGACCCCACGGGGCTTTCTGCAGCTGGAGTCAGTTGCAAATCCTGAAGAGCAGGGACAGAATAATGGCAATGCACCAAGACCAGTTTGGGAACAGTGAACAAAATAAGCTCAGGCATCTCAAAACATGATTCATCCAGCATTATTGGTGCAACTTACAGCAGCATCTGGAGGTTGTGGAGTCTCCTTCTCTGGAGATATTCAAGCCCCGTCTAGACGCCTACCTGTGCAAGCTGCTCTAGGGAACCTGCTGTGGCAGGGGGGTTGGACCCGATGATCTCTGGAGGTCCCTTCCAACCCCTACAATTCTGTGAATCTGTGTGAATCTGTGAATCTGTCTAAACACACGAGACAACAATAACACACACTTGCTGTATGTTCTGTATCACTCCCTCCCCTGCAAGCACCTCTAAAGCAGGTCAGTGGCCCTGCTCTCATTCTCCACCCCTGGTCCAGTCTGGCCAGCCACAAGCAGGTCTGTCAGAATTTGCTGGGGGGAGGCAGGGGTCACAGTCCCACAGTGCCCTGCAGAGCCACTTGACAGAGCGGGACACACAGTGACATGTAAAGATTGGTTTGTTTGTTAGAAAGCAAAGTCTTGTACCATGAAGCAAATAACAATAATAACAATAATAAAGTTATATAAAAAAGAAAAAGGATCAGCAAGCATGTTCACCTGTGCAGGCTTGGCTGTGCCACAAGAAAGGTGCCAGGTATCAGCTTGTGTGCGCTGATACTTCCTGGATCTGAGGCAGAAGCTTTCCACACTCCACAGCTGCCGAGCAACATGTACATCACACGTGGAAATGCCCCCTGCGAGCTAAGTCACAATGCTATAATATATCATGCTATACTGTGCTGCCCACCACTCACACATTCATCATTTGCAGTATTTTTTTTATATGTAGAAAATAGCAGTGTAATACAAATAATTGTCAGCTGTCAAGAGTCAGAAAATAAATCTAAGATTGGAACAAGCACAAGCACAAGTTCACGCTCCAGCCAGCTCAGAGACCAAGGAAAGGCTTTTAGTAGATTTTCCCTCCGGGAAGCAATGGCATTCAGGTATTTGTATTTTCTGGGAAAAATCTTTACATTCGGTCATTCTTAATAACAAATTTCTATAAAAATTACATCTGTGTTGGCAACTGAAAATGGAAAACATCAAAAAACCATTTTTGCCGTGCAGAGATGAATCACTTCTCTTCCAAGAGCAGCTCCCTAGCAATATTCTTAGGGTGGGAAAAGGATATTTTGGTCACTACAATTGTTTCCCTGGTGCAATTAGCACATCCAAATGCTGCTAGCCCTCCGCACAAGCCCCCTAATCACCAGACTTTGCCAGGTAGACATCAGGCCCGGCACTAGGACTGTTGCGCAGGGGCTGGACCTTCCCGCCATGGGAGAGGCCCCTCCGGAGAGCCCCCCCCCAGCACTGCTGTTGTGCGCCCACATCCGCCCCTTGTCCTCTGGGTGCGAGGGCACTCGTGGGCAGACAAGGAAAAAAAATAAGTCACGCTTAAGAAAACCCTTGGAAACATGGTCAGTGTTAGGGATGTGCAGAGATTGAGGGGAGCGCAGTTCATGAGCTGCCCAGGAGCCTTCAAAGTGGATTTCAGCATTTCTGTAGGCGGAATCTCAGTTTAGCTAACATGTTGCACCTGAAAGCAAGACACTGAACATATTTATTTATCCCTCAAACCATCTGAGGCCTCAAACTCTTATTGAAAACAATAGAACAGTCTTTTTCTGTGGGGAAAAATTTGTTCAACCTTCAATGCTAGGTATAACCCCACAGTATATACCATATTAGTTTAATATGACAATTACCTTATTCAAACTGCAACATAACAGCAGTTCTGCTGCATCTCTGCCAGTTCAGATAACAAGAATTATTCCTTTAAGGGGGAAACTGCTCTGGAATTTGCAAGCTGGTGACCTCCTGTGGCTATTTCTCAGTTAAATTAACTAAATAAATAAAACAAGTACAATTCTGGACTTATTTTTAGAAACAGGACTTTTTCTTTAGTCCTATAGACAGATAACGAAGTTAACCTCTGCTACCCCTTCATGGAGAGTTCCAGAGGTTGTCTCTTCATGTACGTAGCTGCCCACACCTTGAAGGAACGCTGCAGTTAGTAAAAAAAAAAAATATATATATATATATATATATAAAAAACATTTAAATCTTCAAGAATTGGTCAATTGAGTACCACAGCGGTACAGAGAAAATATAAAGTGCAATACACTTTACGCAAAACATTCCAAAAGCAGACAACAATTCTCTAAATTCAGAAAGCCAGCTCAGCCAACAGGTACACTTCACTCAGACCAGCAACAATGCCTACTTTAGAACTGAAGGTTAACAGAATTGGGAAGCAGTTTTCTTGGGTTTTACTTTGCTATTAAAAAGCTTCTCTAAGAGAGAGAGAGCAAGAGCAAGGAAAAGCAGAGTCAGACAAACCTCAGTGCCTGTTTGTTGTCTGAAATGCCATGGCTCACTTTTCAGAAGCCTATGTACGTCTCCTCATATCTGTATGTTTGCACATATATGTGTGTATTTGTATGCAGATAACAGTCCCCAGAAAGGCTCTCAGGGAAGATTAAACCTTCATAAAAGTGCACTGAAAACTACATGGAAATAGTCTTAACATTTATTCAAAAAATGTCAGTGTGCTGAAGTATATTGCAACTTCAGCTTTTTATCTGGTGTTCATATATTTCAAAAGTTAGCTGATATTTCCTAACGAAGTGGAGAAAACAAGGCAGTGCTCCCATAAGCACACAAGGGAAGTTGAGCGTTTCCACTGCGAGCCCGCCCAAGCCCCCCAGTGCCGAATGCCAGCAGTGTCCCAGGGTGCTGCACAAGGAGCACGGAGCTGGCACAGCACAGCACTGCAGGCAGGCTCGCGATGCCAGTGGCTTGCTGCACGAGCAACCTTGGACAGCAGGGACTCTATCCGCAGCACAGGGCTGTGACCTGGCTGTGCACCAGACGACACTCAGTGTATGACTTCATTGGGCTGGGGAGAGAAGTAAGCAAATACGCTCTCTCATTATACATTTTATAATGGTTTTCCCACTACAAACATAACAAAGGTGTCAGATTACGCAAGGCTTAGTTAAAAAGCATAAGAGTTTTGGAAATACAAAACTAGACCATGTAATTGTCTTTACAATCTTTCTCCAGTGCAAACAGATTGTTTGTGTGGAAATAATAGTTAAATTAACAAAGATGATAAAATGTACTGCAAGGAGGTTGAACCTACCTTTAAACAGCTCAAAGTATTTTGGAGATTTTTTATCTTTATTTTACTTATTTTTAGAAAATGCAGAGTGCTAGAACTCAGAATTATTTTCACAAATAGGAATATGCAAGAAGTATTTTTTTCTTTCCAGGTAGAACACTTCACAGCTTGGGATCCTACTGCCTACATCATCCCCTCTGAAGAGCTTGAACTCTTGCATGAAGTAAAGCCAAGCAAGGACCAGGGCTTGGGGCCTTTTGTTTGCCCCACATGCTCCTGGTCACCCCTACACCATGAGCATGCTTGCCAGCGCATCCCTCTGCTAATGGAGGGAGAGATGTAGCTGCTTCTGAAGCCGGCACTACCCAAATTCCAGCCTCCCAGGGGCTCAGCACTTACAGGGAGCCGCAGCAGGGACACCTTGCCACCACCACTACCCATTTTGCTGGGTGCACTGGTGACATCCACATGCATGGGGAGACCTGAGCTAGCATTCAGCAGAAGAGCCACCACCACAGCAGGGTCAATGGGAGGTAACTGCACCTCTTCTAATCATGTGGAAAAGTGGAAATAAAGGAATATAAACTGAAAGTGAAGGGCTTTTTTTTTTTTTTTAAATGTCATTTTATTCTTAGTGTTTAATATTGAGAGATTTCTGGAAGTGCCACCTTGAAGTTACCTCTAAAGAAATTATATTTGAAAACAATTCTTAAAGGGAATGAACGTGAAAACCTTGCAGCACCACGCAATGCTTCTCTTCTGCTAGCAGCTGCCAGCAGACATTGGGCAGTACTCCACAGTGCCCACTGGTAGAGTTCCTCAGCTCAAGGTGCTAGCTTTCCTTCTCTTCGCTTCCCCTTTCATTTATTCACCAAAGCAGCAGCTCTGTCCTCTGCTAGGCTGTTCCCTGTGGAAAGCAGAGCTGCCCTAGGAAATCTTGTTTACTGTAATCATCTGCCTTTATTTTCCTGTACACCTTTTTCAGTGTGCCCTGAATATTTCATTGGATGCATCTACAGCTCTAATACGAGGAGCCCTCGGTACCACCTCTTGCATCGCCTCTCATAGCACGGTCTCTGGAGACTCCTTTCAAGTTGGTACTGGAAAGTTTTCCTCCTCCTGAGTTTAGTCCCTCAAACTCTGTATCATGAAGACAAGGTGTTAAAAAACAAACCAGGAAGCACAGAAACACTCAGCAGCCATTAAATGAAAACACCTTAATTAGAAACTTATTAGAAACCCATTTCTTATTTATAAGCAATATAAAATTTTAATAAGGATAAAACTAGCAGTTGCCTAACAAAAACTGAACCAATTAGGTCAAACCACACAGTGCAAGGAGATGTACATCCTCAGCATCTCCCGACCACCAAGGGCTTTCAGAAATCAGCCTCAAACCAGAAAAAGGTGATGCTGAAGAGAGTCCAGGAGCACAGCACGGTCACCCCAGCACCATGGTCTCCATCTGCTGTGAAAGCTGGTGCTGGAAGCCACGGAGGGACGCAGGATGGAGTCCTGCCGCTGGCTGCAGACAAACCAGGTTTGGAAGCTCTGTGCCTGGGGGTGGCTAATTGCTGTTTGCCTCCCACCCCTTCCCCTCCAGCCAGCGCCTGCAGAGGGCTCACCTCGCTCTCCCAGCACCTTGCTCCACAGCCGGGAAGGGCATCGGCTGGAGCTTACAGCTCCTCCGCAAGCACCGCATCTGCACCCGGGGAGAGCTGCTCTCAGCTTGGCAGAGTACCCCAAAGCAGCCACTTTCTTTGGCTTTTCTTCCTTTATATTCAATTGGCAAAGAACTTAGAAAACCTGGCTTTCTGAGGTGCATTGGGGTTGCATTTGCAAAGGGCAGTCTGGCCTTTCAAGTCCTCGTTTGATGCAGCAAAGGTGCACTGAAGCTAAAATACTTGAGAAGGGAGGCCCAGGCTCAGCTGCATTTGAAGAAGCAAAAGGCAGCTCAGGGAGCACCTCCCACTGTGGGGCAGCAGGCATCACCACCAGCTTTGCAGACCATGGTGAACTCACCCAACAGCTCCTGGTTTCGCTGTGTGCCCACTCCCCACACCAGAAGCCTCCTACTGTATTCCCTAAACCAAGGTCCAAACCCACATCCCCACCCTGCTCCACTGGCCCATACACACGACATACGTACACATCCCACATAAGGCACGCACAGAGCTGTCATCAGCCACCTCTGATCTTTGTGCAGCAAGTAGTAAAGTACCACAGATCCCAAATTTCAGCTGTTCAGGCTCAGCCCTGGGGCTATTTTACTGAAAACTGGCCTCTTGTCAGTTTGATGAGAGGATTGCTTTGTGTCCAGCACATCCACAAAGCTATTTTGAAGCTACAGTATTTCACCCAGACTTCCCTGCCTCACATCACGTTGCTGCACCGTGCACCATGCATCTCACCACAGACCTCCCCCCCTCGACACTTGTTTGGGTGAGAGCTTTTTGTCTCAACACTTACTGCTGTTTTAGTTTGTTTGCTCAGCCCCTTCCCTGCCCCACCTCCCTCTTCTCACTCCGAAAGATACCAAAGTTCATTCTGTATTGCAGCACTACATTCATGCACTTCAAAGCTCTTCCTCGACACTTGGAGGCTTTAAGCATCCAGCATGATGCAGTGGTATCCAAGTGTCAGAGCTCCTGCTATGAGCACCTCTAGCAGATGGAGTTGGTAAGGAAAGAGCAATTACCAGTTTATATTAAAGTTTAATTTTTGAGGACTAACATCTAGGAGAAATAGCTACTTCTACAAGAATAAACAGAGGGAGGAGGAGGGTTGGGAGCATCAGGAGTAGCACAGATAAAGGACAGGGCTGAAGTTGATCAGACAAGATTAACCATGAGTGCCAGCCGCTGTGGAAAAACCCAATTCATCAAGCCACCAAGCTTTGGTTCGGGGTTAAGCGAGGACAGAGACCAATGAGTTGTGAGCCAGACAAAGTCAGTAAGTGTACATGCTGATTTACCCCAAAGAAGGTTTTCACTGTTTTATGCAAGAAAGATAATTATCTGCTTGACCACAAAATTATATGCAATTAGAAATAATTTTACTCATTTAGTAATTAGAAGATTAACCAAAGCTCTCTCTATATAACAGTTGTAAGAGTTCATCTTGCACATTATGTGGGATATAGTTCATTAGTTGCAACTAGCTGGTCTTAATCTAAAGGATAATAGCCCTTTACATTCAGCAAAAAAAATTACAATTTCTTTTACAAGGTCTATTAACTTCAGCTGATAACTGCTAGCCTATTACCTTCATTTTGTAGATGGCAAACTGACTACAAACAGAGTAAATAGACTACATCAGATTTCTTGGTATTTTAACAAAGTTGTTCTGAAGACACATGCCAAGCTGCTTTCAGCTTCCCATGCTTACTGCTTTCATACCCAAGTCCTTTGGCTTGTGTTCAGTACAAAATAATACTGCAGAGGTCAGATGCTGCCTTTGACCATGCATGGAAAATAAAGCCTAAAGACTCGGGCAGAAGGGGGAGGAAACAGGAAACTGAAAAAATTGCCTTAATATTGCTGATATGCACTGCGTTAGCTTCGCTTGCACCATACCACATCTACATCAGTTCTTGAGCAGAGTACCATAGTCAGGGCTCCAAGTTTCCCTGCTGCTTGACACCTACAGCACTGAAGCTGGAAGAAGCCAAGGTGCTGCATAGTGATTGCTGCCAAAATCTGGGGCCACACATACAAGAAAGTGTTGTTTGTCCTCCCATTTAACCTTTCAGATAAGGATCTGTCTGCAGAAGCAGGCAAAGAAACCAGTGCAAAGAAACACTGATATCTTCCAGGAAATCATTCTCAAAAGTACAAAACTATCCTGCTGGAAATAAAACCAATGCCAAATTAAAGAACATTAACCAAAGAAAAATCACCTCACAGATTACAAGAGATCACAAAGTTTTTCCACCAAGACAAATAAAATATCCTACAGTAGCACAACTTTTCTAAGACTCAAATTCTACCATCTTCTGAACAATTTTATGTTGATTGTTTTAAGTTAAATGTGATCACACAAGAAGTTTCCAAAATAAGAATGAGCTACATCTAATCATTGAAACTTCAGTAGAGTTTGCTTATAAAACAACCCACTCTTCCCCCCCCACCCCAAGAAAACCACCTCTCTTCCATCTCCAGCTGATCACTTTTCAATGGAGAGAGGGGTATTATTCTTCCACCTACATAAGAAGGTTTCATCTCAGTGTTTGGGTCCCAGATAATTTCTCTGTATCGCACTGCCCCCTAAAGCTTCAGCACATTGTGATTTTTACAGCCCCTTACCTTTCTGCCTGGTGGCACCTGCCCAGCTTTCTCCATCACTCAGAGGAAACCAGTCCAACACAGGCTGGCAGCTGTCAGAAGGTGAAGGCATTTATGTGGCTTTTTGTTTGTAAGAGACGTCCCTGCAAGGGCATTTTCGTAAGTGCTTGCAACCAGGTGGAAACCTAAGGGACCTGTCAGTCCTACAAAGTATTTGGAGGAAGTCTTTTGAATACCATCACCTCCTTCTGTGTGAGAAGATGGAAGCATTAATTTCTATGTCTACTTCCAAAGGAAACTGTTGGATTATATTTGGGACGTCTGCTCGGGTGCACAGTTGCATTTCTTCAGCAGACTATCACCACACTGATGGTTCTATGGCCAGCTGGCATGCCATGGTGTCATAGTGCCTCGCGGTGTCCTCTGCTGCCAGAGGGGAGGACAGGTGGAAGACAGGGCCAGAGCTTCCTCCAGGCACACAGCAAGGGGACAAGAGGAAGCAGGAAAATGGGGACACAGGAAACCCTGGTAAGATATCAGGAAAAACCTTCTTACTAAGATGGCTGTCAAATGCCAGGACAGAGGCTGCAACGCCTCCATCCTTGGAGAGGGGAGAAGGTGCTGAGCAGCCTGGTCCTACCGGCCCAATTGAGAAGTCAGATCAACATCCCAGGGGTCCCGCCCAGGCTGTCTGGTTCTAGGGATGGTTGGTTTTCTTGTTTATTTTATTTTTAATTCAAACAGTTAATGAGCTGATTTTTACTAGCAATATCAATTACCTGCTCAGGACTAAAATAAGCTCCCAAGACCTGTAGCTCCTGTAAGATATGTACATGTCAAAACAACATAAAACAACATTTTTCACATGAATACATACATAACAAACCATAAAATCCATGCACCATCCTGAATATTGAAAAGGGAGAGTTGTTGGCAATACTAATTTCAGCTTAGGTTAGAGAAACAGTTCACTCAAAACCAATCCCAGACCTCACTGGGAATTTTTAGTCCCAGAGTACTCTTGCTAGTGGCAGAGCTCACCACAAAAGGATTTTGCTTCAATTAACCCCAACACTTGTTTTAATCCCTTCTGGTATTAATGAGCTATCCTGCATGCTCCAGCTTTGCTCCCATTTGTGTACGAGATGTTCACCAGGAATCATTGTCCCCTGAATCAAAGCACAATTCTAACAAACAGACTAATTACTCAGCTAGAAAACTACATGCAAATGAACATGGCCCCTTCCTGCATTTTCCAGGCTAATCTGATTACTGATGTTCTGCAGCAACAGTTGCATACACGCGCTGCGCGCCTCTGTTAACAACTGAAATACGCTGTAATTCTGTACCAAATTAAGGGGTAAAGCTGTGTCACAAGTACTTGCAAGCAACATTTATTGTCCAGAGTTAGTCACTGGGGAGGACAAGAGAAAAACTCACTAGAGAAGCTGCCTAGAGGGGGCTTCAACCCGAAGAGCACATCCTTATTCCACCTGTCTCCTTACAATGCCGACACTTGGATAGCACCACACGCAAGAGACCAAACTGCCCATCCCAGGCTCCAGCAGAGCAGCCCCATCTCCTGGGCACAGTGCAGGAACTGGGCAGGGGAACAGGCTCCACGACAAGACCCCAAATCCGCACCCCAAACACTTCCTGAAGGCATAGAAAAATAACTTCACCATGAACACACACAATCCAGCTCAGTTATTTCCATAACTGGTGTGGAGAGCACTGAACCTGAAAGATGGAGAATGCATATAGCTTCACATTTTAAAATAGTTTGCAAACTATTTTAAGACCCAAAAGATGTACAAGTATAGTTTGCCCAGTATTGCTAACAATCCTCAACACTGGGTAAGTTACCTATCTGCCCATTCTGTTACTCTGAGTAGCCTAGACCATGGAAATAAACTCAGTCGAGAAGTGATCCACATCCTTCCATTCTTAACACAAAGATAGTTAAAATAATTCATACTTTATTTCAATTATTTTCTCAACTATCATGTTAACCAAACCCACAAACCTGGAAGAATCCTGTAACAAACACCCCTCTTGTCTACATGTGGAGCTGTTTGTTTTTAAATCATGATAGCATGCATTTCCACAGCACACCAATAACAGGGAAAGGGGAATAAACTGGCTGCAATACACCTACACTCACTCATTTTAGAAGTGGAGGTTTATCCAAGACCAAGGTCTCTGTAGTTCTTGCGAGTGCATCTTAAGATCAAAGAACAAAGACCAAATACTGTTACTGAAAGAAAACCATTCCGTAGTTCCCATTTTAGTATTCAGAAAACTCCATATAAACATTTATTGATATTTCAGAAGTAGTCTGCCTTAGCAGCAAAGGCTTAAGGTCCTTCTGGACTAAAGTAATTACAGTCCAAGTGGAATCTGATTTCTTTTTTTTTTTAAATAATAAATAATGAAGCACCAGTTGGAATGCTCATGATTTCTGTAGAGATTAAGGAAGGTTCTTCCATTTGATTTTAAAGCCTGTAAGCTCTACAAAGCAATCTTATTCAGAATCCCAGAGTATTTTCATTGCCCAGAAAGCAAGCCTACAATCAGTCCCCTTCTCCCCCCCTCAATTAAGTTACACTGACTGCTTTCATTCGAGATTAAATCAAGGTGACCAAGACAGTAAGCTCCATCAAAGCAGGAAAACACTTGTACGAAGTAATCAGAGGTCTTCAAGAGATCTTGAATATTGCCTCCAGAGAGATACTTACACGCTAAGATATTCTAGGTGGCTAATGAGTCTGTACAAGGGACATCAAATCAAAACAATTGCAGAAAGAGATGACAACATCCAGGTCTGCATGCAAATATAGCTTTATCTGCAATGCAGATAGCTATTTAGCATCAGATGGATATTGAAATGTACTTCAACAGATTGAATCTCCTCTAGCCTAAATAGTGTTTTCATTTTTTACATGAAACTGGTAATTATATTTTCCACTTATACCTGGAAATTTCGGCAAATATTCCAGACAAGATATTCTGATTAGAATGACTCATTTTAATAGAAATATGCCACAAATTAAAGAGCTTTTCTTTTTCCCTTTTTAATAGGAATTCTATGTGCAAAATTAGGCAGCTCTCCAATGCAGTTTGGGCGAAGCTGTACAAACAGCCCGGTCCCAGGCCGTGGCACCGGCCCCCACCCTCCCACGGTCCCAGCGCAGGCAGCAGAGGAACGCCAGCGGGGCTGCCAGAGGCCATCTGCGGGGGCACCGCCGCCAGCGGCTCCGCACCAGCCAGGAGCTGAGGAAGCTCAACCGGGAGCAGACCCTGTGGCCAAGGGGCACCGTGGGGGGAAGGGTCCGGGACCATTCCAGCAGCAGCTGTGCGCCCCAGGTCTCCGCTTGCAGCTCCCAGAGCTACAGCACAGCCTTCCCCGCCCGGGGGCACCCCGACACCTGCCCGCTCACCCACCAGCGGGCAGCTGCGGTGCTCAAAGCCGAGCCTTTGTCACCTGGAGACTTCCACAGCTCTGACACTTCTTGGCTGTCACAAAGGCTTCAGGAAAGCAGCACTTCTTGGAAGCCTGCTGAAATCTCAGTGGTAATTCAGTTATTTCTGAAAAGGTAAGGGGCCTGGCACACCACGCGCTGCAGCAAACAGAGCTGCACCCACAGCTGCACTGCTCCTGCTTTTAAGCTTGCCTGGCTTAAAATTGGGAATTTCTGGGGAAAGAGTGCTGAGCATTGTTTGGAAGAAAAGGAGGCTAAGAACACTGAAACTCTTGCAAGATACTGACTTGAATGCAGTAAGAAAAAGCTTTGGGGCCTGTTGTTTGTTTGTTTTTAAAATAGGAAAAAGACCAACATAAAAAAAACACATCCCTACAGCCTCCCAAAGCTGAAGAACCAGCCTTTTGTTTCCGGACACAAGCAGACGAATTACACTGGCAGTGCCTCCCGGCTCCCCTCCCGCCAGGGCTCGTCCATGCTGCCAGCAGGCACTAGCAGCAGCGCGGACACTGCGGCGTGACCCGGGCAGGGCGGGCTGCAGGATCGCTGCCGGCCACGTGTGCCTCCTGCCCATTGCGCTGGAGCTAAGGGACTTCCCCATAGCTCAGAAGTTTCTGGCTCGCATCTCAAGTCTCCCTCAGCAGCCTAAGAATACAGCCGTTCACGCTGCACGAGCCTGGTCCCTGGCTTCTCTCCCATCCTGCTTGCCAGCTCCTCTGCAGCAGCTCAGCTTCATTAGCTGGGTTAGCTCAGTTTGTAGTAGAGATCCAATTATGCTCAAAACAATAAAAATCACTACCAAAAAACACATTTAATGAGGTTGTGAAGTGGGTGTGCAGGGTCAGAGCAAAAGTCTACACCCAAAGCTATGCTATAAGTCTCCCTTAACCATACCCAAGCTCCATTTCCCTCAGTGCCTCCAAGGACAAGTGAGGCACACAGCACTTCTTCCAGTAAAAGAGCTCTTAAAAGGATTTCACACCTTGAACACCAGATAAAACAGAAAACCCACTAAACCTGAGTTTTAGGCTGGCTCCCCAGGGCTGGGCTAGCTACATGGGGCCACCACTGGCCCTTCCAAGCAGAAGCAACTCTACCTCCAGCCACCCCAGCCCCTTCCCAAAACCCACCATCCCCTCCCACAGGCCCCACACACCTACCTGCTCCCACATCACCAGCAGAGACACTGTGCCTCTCCCACCCTGGGCCTGATCTTCAAGCCTAGGTGGGACCAGCTGAGCTAATTAGCTAATTAGCAGTAACCCTTTCATGGCCTCCTCAGTGCACAGGAGCTTGTGGCTGGCACCTGGGTGTCTGCTCTTGCTGCAGGCTGTCTCACGGCGGCTCTCCTGGCTCGAGGTTAGCTCTGTAGCTCTGCCACCTCTGCCTGTGCCGTTTTCACACCATCTGGCCATGCTTTGCCTTTGCACTGCCTGCCTTCTGTATCCAAAATAGCTGCCACGCGCTGTGTTAACCTGGAGGGTGCACGGGGAGCTTGGCACGGGCATGTTTTCTGAAGGTACCAAAAGAGAAAGAAAATTGAGCGAGCTGACATGACACAGATGGCTGCAGGAGAGGTGCTGGGAAGCATTTGCCAGCCAAGGGTGCAGGGCTGGTCAGAGCATCCCTGTGCCCATGCCTGGTGACTCGGGGGGAGGATGGGAACAAGGGCTGCACAGCACCATCATCTGTGTCTGGGGTGTTCTGGAACAGGCAATCACTGCATGAAACCATCACTGCACGTCAGACTCTGTGAATCCGTGGCCTGATTTATTATGTCATTCCTACATTTTTATAGCAAAGAGAAATCCTGAAATACATCTTCCATCATGGGAAGCCAATTTATGAATTACAGACAACTGTGAATGTAGATAGCCAAGCATTTTGTAATCTTTCCTGACATCTTTCTCCTGAGAGGCCATCGCTTAACTCTATTACACAAAATGTCTCTGAGTGAATTAACTGTTAAGTCATCTTCCCTCTGTTTTTAATTCTTTAGTTTTGATGCACAAATTAAACAACTTTCCCTAGCAATCCCGAGCAATATTTCTTAGCTGACATCTTATTAATTAAGGAAATTCATACTTTCAAAGTACAATCCCTGTACTCCAGGGAAGACAGACTGAGATAGCACTGTGAGGAGAGAATGCAGGATCTGAGAAGTGCTAAGCCATGAATGTATGAAATATCTGAATATTACTCGATATTTATAACTTTGCTCGTTACCTATGTATGAGAATAAGAGGTTTCTACCATGATAGAGTTTTTTGCATATGGATGAATCATGCAAAGGTGAATAGCAGTCCTGTTTCCCAAAGGAAACCCAGCACCCAAGTGGAGAAAAGGACTTGCACATAGAGAGCACCTTCTGGGTCTCGCGTGACACGTTTGTCCTTCACCGTGCAGAACTGCCCACAGCTCTGAATGCAGCCTCCTCCCACTCCGTGCACTGGGGCTGCCAGCCCAGACCCCGGGGCGGGAGCGGACCCCACAGCCCGCCGGGCGCGCATCCCCACGGAGCAGCACGCGGGGCCTCAGCGCGCCCACTGACGAGGCTGGGGCAGAAACCGGCCGGCCCTGCAGGGGCTGCGCGGGAAGTTTGGTTAGTTTATGTCCTGCACAAGCAAGGTTTCAGGTGCATAATGAATGGCTACAGTTTGCAAATGTGTATGTATGTTAGATAAAGTTGTAAAACAGCATATTTAAACAAGAGATCTGCGGCTGTTTTCCTGATGAACTATCAAGTGGTAACACAGATAGATATTAAACATCAGGAACAGTAACAGCCTTGCCTTTTCTGATGACATATCCAACACAAAATAAGGACAACAGTGTTCTGAAAGTCCTTATGGCAGATTTCTGGAGTCCTATGGGGAGTTCTAGCTTTCCACCCACATCGGCCAGAACACTGAGCCACGTGCAGTGGATGCTGCTGCGGCACAGCACACACGGAATTGCACCCAGGGCTCCTGTGCTTCCAGGTGTTCGCATGCTTCATGCTATTTATGTTCAAAGATCTCAGGAGTATTACACCCTAACATGGAAACAAAACTGATCTGGCTGAACAACTGCTCATCATTTTCCTCTACATTTGTTCTCTGCAAAACAACATAAAAATAAGATGTGCTTTTGTGACAGCTGAACACCTGACTGTTGTCTTGTTGCTTTGCAATGAAGCAAGCAGTAGAGGATATAGTACAATATGGTATATAATGTATGTAAACTGCTACTATTCTACAAAATAGTAGGCCAGGGCTACAGATTTAAGGACTTCCATATTTTTTATATTGCCACTTTTTTTCTCTGAGGGAGAATAAATTTTCAGGTATAATAGTTTGGCAAAATAACCACATGTAAAATTCTTCATTGTGGTCTATGTGAAGGATTTATAAACTTTAGCTTAAATTTATATTACATATGCCTTAATTTAAAGTAATGAGATGCTCTGCCCCCAAAATGTTGTTATTTTAAAGAGAACAATCATTTAAAAAAATCACTTCTCTGTACTTTGTAGCATGTTTTAAGATACTTTTTGTGAAAAATCACATAGGAAAATAATTGAATGAGGTCAACAGAGCTTGCACTGCACCTACACTTCCAGTAGATTAGCAGATAAATCTCGCTCATTGAAAGGAGAGTCGTGTGGATTCTTCCACTTGCCATTGGAAATTAATTTGTTTAATATTTTCCTGGGTAGATTTCAGTCTTCATCATCGCCACGAGACCCAGAATTCCCGTCCAGCCTAACAGGGGTTAGGCACACAGCTGCCCTAGGAAACAAGTACAAAAACTAAAACTCATTAAAAAGTACCAACCACAAGGAGCTGGACCAAGCCTGTGCATGCTGGCAGTGGCTCGGGCTGGGACGGGTGTGCTGGGGTGAGCGTGACCCCCTGGGGGGCCGGCTCCAGCGCCAGGCCCCGCGCTGCGGGCAGCAAGGCAGAAAGGGTTCACACGGGCTGCATTCAAAGGGCAGGTTAATGATGCCCTTACCTGCTGCCATCCTCCATTATTCAACAGCTGAAGGACACGCCGTGAGTCACCCGTCCCTGTGCAAGCGAAGGCTGTGTTTGAAAGCAATGGGTTACGTTACACGTTGGCTCCCCGTTAAACCCGGCACGTCTGCTCCCTCTGACCCCAGCGGGTGCAGGCCAGGCTGGCTGGGCCGTGCTCTGCGGGGTGTTGTGCAGCAGATGCCAATCCTCCTTTCTGAGCTGTCGTCTCACCATTCAGATGCTTTTATGATGGTGTGAGGTAGTTAACATTTTACAGTATTGCTGCTTGGAAACACGCAACAAGATTGATTTTTGAAAGAGTCATTTTTACGATTAAAGAGACAAGAAGATAGTAATCATATTTCACCCTGATAACGGCTTGTTCATATTTATTACAATCCTTGGTATTATCCAGGTGATAGATGAGTATATTCATTTTTTTCCTTCAGAATATGTAAAGGAAATGTTTTGGTAATTACCTGTTATAAGAGAAGGCCCCCTTGAGTTACTAATTAAATGATCTGAGCGTCTCCGCATTGTTCCCTGTTTAATTAAACTCTTGACACAAGCCGTATTTCACTTCTTTGTTGCCCATGACCCTTCCAAGGCTCAGCCTGCTGCATGCCACGATCTGGCGGGCTGCAGCTGCCTGCATATGCGGGATGCCCATGCGAAGCGTCCCCCTCCCACCAGGGAGCTTGCAGCAGGGCAGCGGGAGGGGCGGGCTGCACTGCAGGGCTGCAGCATTTCTCTGCTTTTGGTTTCCATAACCAGGAATTGCTGTGCTGCTCTCCCAGGGAGGCTGCAGAAGGAGGATCCTGTAGCTGGCGTGCATCACAGCCGTAAAATGCTGTGCACTGTTTGTGCAAAGGGAAAGAAACACCCATCCCTGGGCTTTCCTTAGCCTCATTTTCTCTGAACCTCAAACATCCTTTTCAAGAGGAAGGAAGAAAGCTCCTGTGGACCTTCACCAGCCATAGCAGCCGCAAGCAGTGACCAGACACCAGGAGCTAGTCATGCCACAGTGCTGCCTTGGGACTGCCCCATCATCTTCTGCTATTGAGATATCCCCCTACATGGGTGTATTAAAGGATATTTATATATGATATATATATCAATCTATATGTATATATATGGACTATTTATATTTTTGGTTTGCATTTTCCATGCATTATGTCAGTGGAGTTAGTGGTTAGTACAAAATACAATGGCCACCAAACTAAGTTGTTGCAGAGAGAAAAAAAAATCTCAAAAAACAATTATATCGAAACCCAGAACATACTTTAGTAAAATAATAAAATGTCTCAAGAGCAATAAAATCAGTTGTTTAGCAAAAATCTCTGTATAAATTTTATTTATATAATACAATTCATAGGACAAAATATATTCCAAACACAGAAAATTCCTAATCAAACAAACAAAACATTTTAGTGAAATATATTTAATTTCACTGGAAAAAAAGAGAAGTTTAATTTTCAGGTGAGCCCTGACCGCTTCATTAGGTCTGGTGATATAAATTCTTTTGGAGCAACTCCACAGTTAATGGTTCTGCTGTGAGGTTTGCTGGCTCCAGTATTCACTATGCTAATTCCTCCCCAGCACAAAACAGTAGGAGAGAAATATCTAAACCGTGGGAAATCATTACAGTCTCCCTCACCTTGCCACATGACCGAATAAAAGTCGATCACGTTATGCCGAGCACCGCCAGGTACCTGCAGCAGGGCAGCGTGCTCACCCTCTGCTGGAGGCAGGCGCCTGTGCCCAGGTGCCTGCAGTCGCCGAGCACGCTCGGCACTCGCGATACCCCGCTCAGCGGGTCAGCGGTGCGGTCAGCTCAGACAAAGCTGGCATCACCGAGCTGCTTCACGGCTCGCTCGTGTCTGGAAGTTGCAAGTCTAGAGGACAGAAAGAAACGGTATAATTTGTTCCATGCGCAAGCATGCCAAATTCTATAATTACATTTGATGTGATAACGTGGTAGGGTATGCGTAACATGGTAGCTGCTGTCATCTGGTGTGTGCTTTCTGCTAAATTTGATGGCAACGCTTGGCTTTTTGAATGTCTCACATCTTTCCCTTTAAACTGATACTCACACAACAAAGTCCTGCTCTCAGACCCAGCCACAATCCTTTAAAGACAACCTAGTAATTCACAAAACTGAATTTACCTCCAAGGCTAATTTGAAAGTAAAATCTGGTAATTAAGATCTACTTGTAATTAAGATCTACTGGTGATTAAGATTTACTTGGTTGCTTTGTTCTGGTTCTCACCACTTTCTGCAAGCCCATGATTATCTTAAGATGCCTTTTAACTTTGTAGTTTTGTGGACTTAGTACCTGGGCTTCTGAAGTGCTGTATTTTGGCAAATTACCTGATGAATCTTGCTGGGAATCAGCTGCTGCTGTTCCTGCTAAAGCTTGAATTTGTATCCACGAGGCTTCTGAAGCGTGGGAACTTGTTTTGTTGGTTGGTTGGTTGGTTGGTTTTTGCCTTACACACAATACCACGGTGCTTTTTCTGGTGGGTCTGCTCCATCAAAAATGCCCCGTGCCTGGTCGCACATCACTGGCAGCAGAAACCACCGGTGACACTGTCCCTGGTTTGCCCCAGCACCCACCTGGAGGCAGCGCAAGGGCTACCAGGGGGAGGCGGCAGGCGTGGGCTGCCGGTGCCCAGAGGCTGCGGGGATGGGCTGCGGCACTGCTGCTCCTGGCAGGGAGGGAGGCACCGGCACTGGCACATGTGAAGCGGTGTGTGGGTCACTCACGATTCCAGCTCTCGTCCAGCAGATCCTCACTGCTGCACCTGTCAGTTTCATTGCTAAAGTAAGCCATGGAAAATCCAGCCATATTCATTTAGAAGTAACTCTCCTAAAAGCTTCATAAATTGAATATATATACCTTAAAAACTACAGTGTCTTCTTTAGCCTAATTTTAGCTCCAACAGTAAAAGATCTAATCAAAGATCTAGCCTTGATTCATTTAGATTAACGGAAGTGTCATAGAAAGCATATGAAATACATTTATCTTTGATTGAGGGAATACATGTTTTCAACAACATATTCTGCAAATCAATGTAATATATTTAATAAGCAGGATCATCTCTCATGAACACATTAGCATTTTCATGAGATGTCATTAATGTCAAAGCCAGAGATCTAGCTCCATAGCTAAAATGTCAGCTGGCCGCACTGATAAACCCAGCATGGTAATTAGTTTTGAGAGCAATTAGAAGTCTGCTTTTTCTAGGAAAAGTGAGGCAGACTGTTTTTCTTTAACCAAAACACCCTGGGCCTGAAATGCTGCCAAGCCAGAAAGATCAGTTTACAGGCTGTGACAGCAAGACACACAGGTTTGGGCTGTACTTTCAGAATATGAAAACGTCACCAATTACCATTCCAAATTATTTTAACAAGACATTTAATAGAATTTCTCTAAGGGAGCAAAATAAATCAATCAAATCCCATTAAGAGAGATAGCGCTCTGCTGCATAACAGAAATTTTTGATATTTAGATTTAATATCTTTTTTTGTAGTAAAGTGCATTTCTATCAAAAAGAGGTCAATAAGCAGAGGAAAGGGAGAGCCAGAAGACGATGACAGAAACAATTCGGCACACGCAGCTATAGCAAGATGTGACTTCAAAAAACTATAAAGCCATCTTCCAGCAGTTGTACATGAGCATAAACCAGCAGTTATTTATCTTATATCACCACACATTAGCCATCCTTCCTCTCCCCTACTCCCACCCCCTATCTGCTGATCAACGAGTACATTCGTTAGTATGGTCCGTGATGGCACAGAAGTGGTACTGGCTTGGTTGTGTGCAACACTCCTCTCCCACCCCCTTCACCTGATTGCCTTTATTTTAATTGGGGAACCCTTCGGCTTTAGGTACCATCACTTCCCGAGAGCACAGCGCTGGGCGGGAGGCGGGCCTGGGGATGCCATTACAGCATGAGCAGCTGTGGTGGTCTCAGTCACCGCCACGTGCTTCGATGGTCTCTGCTGACCTCCAGGGGATCGTGCCAGTGCACCCCGGAGGATGTATGTGTAGAAGGGCATCACCGCCTGGCGTCTATCAGGTGCTGATGGCCCTGCTGTTAAAGGAGGACAGAAGGGGATGCACCCGAGCAGATCCGCCCTGCTCAAGGTACTGCGCTGCCAACCCTTGGCCCCCCAGCCTGGGGGCTTCCCTAGCACAGCACATGGCTGTCACGATCAATTGTCTAGCAGATAAAACAGCTATTAACAATTTGTATTGCTTAGTCAATGAGCAACAGCTATCTGTTGTCATTATTTGTTAAATACTTATTTAGAACACCAATTCAACGTGATACCGGGTATCATTGTTTTTCCCCAAGCTGCTTCACAGCTGAAGCATTCATTTATATTGTCACAGTGGCCAGCAATTTCTCGTCTCACTTGGTTTGAGCTCAACTCTATTGGGTAATGCTGAGCTGTTGCAAAACCTGGAGAGCAATGCAGAATAGGATAAGTTTGCTGCCCCCTCTTCATGGTACAGCATTTTATGTTATGAATTAAAAAAAAAAAAAACCACTCTCTTTTAAAAATCATTTTTAACCACTGATTTGTCCTATTAAAACTAACTTTTCCATTTAGTTTCTACCATTTCTAAAGACAACCACTCTATCATATTGAACTTGAGTTCTCCTGACCTCTCTGAATTTCAGAGCTGTCCATCCATACTCTTCTCCTCTCCATTTCCCAAAGCATCACACTTAATCAAAGTTCTGTCGAAAAGAAAGGACAGTATAGCAGTTTGTAAGGGCAATAGAATTGCTAGGGAATGACACACTAAAAGTTCAGCACAGAAAAATTACATGCAAACCATATTCTAAAATCACCAATCTTTTTATATATCCTTAGTCTTTAGTAACTCGTTTATACCTTACTCACAAAACTTATATCTTCTTTAGAAAGCTTGCAGTTGTCCTTGTTAAGAAGTGTTTTACTTTGCATATAGGAGCTGGCATTATTTTTAGGCATGTGTGCCTGGGGTTCCAGATTGTGTTCACAACCTCTGGAATAACTGGCCTTTATAGGGCATCCATACAACTGACACCCCAGTCAGCAAGCAAGATCACCAGAACCAGATTATTTGTTTTGTCACATGTATCTTTTTTTCATGGGTTGTTGCGTGTTTGCCATATATTATATATTTATATTTATTACAAGTCTGTTTCAACTTCCTTTGTTGTGAACGTTATATTCCAGTTCATGCCACCTTGCACATCCCCTGGAATGCTTTATCTCTTTGAATTACAGCTTGGAGGCCAATGCAATTAGTGGCCTCCTGTAATTACTGGGAGACTACTCAAAGATTTCAAAGTCACTTTAATCAGCACAGAGGGTTGCTGTAAGCGTTAGCTTTGCTGCTGCCTCATGGCTGTCCTGTGCAGCCACGCCGATGCCCTTGCTCGAGGTCTGCTCTCTTGGTGAGTCCTGCGCTGACACAGAATGAGTGCTGCCTGAGCTGCCTGAAGGGGCAGCCCAGGTACCGATGAAACAGTAACAGCATCGCATTTCCTTCTGAGCTTTTTGAAACTGCGCTGGGGAGGCTGATGGACTTCTGGTTAGTTTTTATGTGTACCAATCTTCTGTAAAGAAATCTTTATTTCATCAAACTACAAATCAAATATTGATGTTTGCTATCCCATCTTTCAGGCATTTTCAGCTATTTCTATTTCTTCTTAGAGAGAATATTATTCATGAGCTGTGGTTTTCCTCTGAAGCCCATCCTCAAACATGACCTTTCTGGTGAGTCATGCTGCTCCGCTGTAAATGAAATGGAAGAAATCTGGTCTGAGATGTGTATTAGAGTCACTCAGAAATCTATCCTCCTGCGCTGTTGCTATGTCATCAGAGGCTGGGTACCAATGTGGAGCACAAAGCAGAATGCTGACATTTAAATGGGTTTTATTTTAACATTGTGGTGGCCACTTTTTAATGCATACTCATTAAAACAAAGGCATGATAGAAAGCTGCTAGGCCCCATCTCAATAAGCAGCAGCAAGCAGCAGGTGTGGAAATGATGGCAAGACCTTGCAAGGGGATGCTTGGGTCCATCACACGGAGACATGGTGCTCCAAGCGTGGATTTAGGAGTTTTGCACAGCGGGTTGCTATCCAAGCCAGACATTCACTAAATATAATAATGCTCCAATATTTACCTGTTCCTCCCTGTGGAGCAATTCATATGATTTCTTACAGTATTCTAATAAAAACATCATTACCAAAATTTCTAATATACTTCACAAAAGAGAGCAGCGTCCCCAGAGACGAAAGGCCAGGCTGCAGTGCCGAGGTTGACAGGGCTGCCGCAGGGCTGTGAAAATTCAAGGACTACAAAAAAGCAAGGAATGCACACACGAAAGAGGCTCCTTGGCAAGGGAACATGGCAGGTGCTGGATTTCAAGTCTGATCTCAGTTGTAGTACCCCTGTAGGATCAGTACGGTGTTTCTCATTGCCCAACCCTGCAAACAGGTATGAGTGTGCTTAATTATATTACCATGAATCTTCCCCTGTATTTAAATGCCTGGCAGTTTGTGATAAGAGACCTGCAGAACTCTTTGCAGACAAATTTATTATTCTCCTATGTTTTTTTTTTCTTCCATTTTTGAAGGGAAAGGTGCACTTGTCTGTCCCCAAGACTATTGGGACCTACCAGAACCTGCAAGGTGCTCAGGCCCGCTGGTCATGGGTGCTCTGCATCAGACCAATAGTGAAGTGGTTTCTTTTCTGGAGCAGGAGTGACATCGTTACTTAAGCACAGAAAATTAAGGCCACAAAGTTAGCTAATCACTGGCTGCTAGGTGATTATTGACACTAAAGCTATGTCAAAAAAAAAAAAAAAAAAAGGAAATCCTAAAGAATATAAACTACTTGTTACAGTAAAAACACTCAGATCTTTAACTCTGGCCACTGCAGGAAGGAGAGCAGATGTGTCGAGGAGATCATCCTTTCCTCGTCAGTGGGGCTCCCCATGGGCAGAGCCAGCTGCCAATGACTTATAATTACAGCCTCCTGTTATAGCCTCCTGCTTCTGAGGAAGATTTAGCATAATTATCCTACAGTCAATATCTACAAGTTAAGTATTGGCTAGGTCTGACCAGCAAATTAAGCCAATGTATTGTGCTTTGCTAAGCAATTAGCAGTATCAATTATCTCACGCCTTATCCTCTGAAAGGCCATTTGGTTGGCAATACCAGCCATCAGAAGGTGTGGTTCAGGACCTCACCACACACACCTTATCCACCCCACACAGTGCCCAGCCCAACGGCCCTCGCGGCTTGTTGTAGGTACATCATCCTTCCCATGGTCCGCGCCTTACTTATGGTGTGCCACTGCGAGCTGGTAAGAGAATTATTTATTTTCCTGGGTCTTTCCTGCTACTCACCACTGAGTACTTGAATGCTCCCAAGCATTAGTGAATCCATCCCCACTGTGAGCTTACTGTGTTCATCAGTTCGTCATCAGTTTAAGACAGTGAAACAGAGGAGCTTGCAAGAGGCCACGCTGCAATGTTTGCCCACCGACAAGCAGAGCTTCAGCCTTCCCATTCCACAAAAACTGAAGAGTTATCCATTAATGCTGAGCTCCCCAATCAACTTTCTACTGCGTTTACCGAGCACTGTTGATTTGCAGAGACAGAAGTAGTGCTGTGTCAGTCAGTGGTACTGCACTGATAATATACGGTACGATAGATATCTTGCCCCGTTGGATGAGGCACGTGCAGCCCCCGCAGCGCAGGCAGACCCAGGCAAACCTGGAGCGCAGGACCACGCTGGGCTCGTGCGGGGCTTTGCTCTGGTGCTGGGTGCTGGGCCCCAGCTCCCCCCGGAGCGCTCACGGGCTGCTCAGCGCCTGGGCGAGGAGCACCAGCAGCCCAGCCAGTTGCACGTGGCGCAGCAAAACCACACATGCCCCTGCAATGCACGCCCGGCCCCGCGCTCATGGTGTGTATGGAAACATTTCATGGCTACCTGCAGTGAAACACAGAAAATAAAATTAAGCTTGCCTGGAGATGGTAATTCAATTATTTTTATTTTGGGTTTTGATACTTTAATAAATATGAGTAAATTCATACATATAATCTCAAAAACTGTGTGTTGCCTTTCATGGTTCAGAGCACATTTTCATTAAACTGCAAATCCTCTCTGTGGTTATCTGCTCCTGCTCGCACAACCTGTTACCCTGTGCTGAAACCCACGGGGCTGAGCCCTGGGGCGGGGAGCAAAAGCAGTGCAGTGCTGATGTGTCGCCTTTGGGACGACCTGCACGACCTCTGGTTCTAGCTGGACACTTGCTGTACTGACGCATTTTGCACGTGGTGTGAGCTGCAGCCACGTAAGCAGAACAGCTGATTTTACAGAGTCAAACATTTACACATGAATGAGAAATAAGTGGCTTGAAAAGCTTAAGTGTTGTTTTTTAATTCATTTTGCAGTTCGCTTCCCATTTCACTTGAATCTAAAGTTCTTTCTCCCCACTTGTCCAAAACCAGGCATTACATTGCTTTTACTCTGACGCAGACCCTGCAGCAAGCCCTGCTCGTTTTGCCCCAGGTGCTC
Source organism: Anseranas semipalmata (assembly GCA_013399115.1). Lineage (NCBI taxonomy): Eukaryota > Metazoa > Chordata > Aves > Anseriformes > Anseranatidae > Anseranas > Anseranas semipalmata. The sequence goes on from VXAA01006703.1 coordinate 325,706, forward strand.
CCCCGCAGCAGCACCGCTGCCCCTGCCTCCAACAGCCCATCTTCCGTCGCATTGAGCCTCCCCGTGGAGCGTGAGTTTGGGTTTTGAGGCATCTCTCAAGAAGACGCTGCTCTGACTTGCTTTCCCTAATTACAGCTATTTGATCTTCATGCAGCAGAGCGTTTAACGCAGAAGGAGTAAAAGCAGAGCACAAGATGTTCTGGGGGCAATTGCCCTCTGCGTGCTCTTCAGCCTGGAAATCTGCTTTCACCTTCATGCTCATCCCTGTCCCAAGGTTTTTCTATGAGAAAAACCATATTTTCCACATGGCAGTCAGCATGTGTCAGGCTGTCAATTATTATTTTACTTTTCCTTCAAAACAGCGAGGAGGCTGCAATTTCAATTTTAAAAAGTCAGTGTTCATTTCATTTGAGTGAGACTTACCATGGTTAGGCAATAATATATATATACATATGTATGCACATATATACTATAGATAAACTCATACATATACTATATATATACATACATATATACATATATATATATATACCCTACATATATACATACACTACATATATACATATATGTACATACAGATGTGTGCATGCAATGTATAGGTACACCTGTCTGTTACACACGTGTGCTGTAACACACGGGCTGCCCCCGAACCTGAGGTGCCGCCGTGGTGCTCCGGGCAGGCAGCGCTGGCTCCGCACGCGGCCGCGGGGTGCTGCCAGGCCAGGCCCGTGGGAGGGGGCCCAGCAAACCCAGAGTTTTTCGGTGTGATATGTACCCAGGTTAGCATACAAACCTCCATCTGTAATTAAACCCTGAGGGAATGAATTACAATTATTTCTGATAAAATAAACCGTACGGTATTTTCAACTGAATGCGGGGATCTATATAAATAGGAAAGCCAGCTGGCACCTGCGGGCAACTGCAAGCGCCCCTGCAATTTGGAGCACTCCCTGTCTCTGGGAGGGAGACCTTTGCTCCCCCCGCGGGCAGCACTCGCAGGGCAGCGGCTTGGACTCGCACCCTTGCGAGCACCCGGGTGTGTCCTGCAGCGGAGGGGCCAGTGTGGTCCTCGGGCTCCTTGCCATGCCTGCCGGTGCTCCGCAGCGCGGCCAGCACGAGCTCCTGCCCTGATGCCATCAGCGCCGCGTATTTCACTGGGAAATCACAGAGCGCAGCGGAAACCTGGCAGAAACCCCGACCTCTGAAAATCCTCTGCCTTGATTATAGGGGGCCTGCCTGAAGGGAGGGGAAAAAATGCACCAGCTCTCTCGATGTGCTTGTTATGACTTATTTTCCCACCATGATGAAAGAGCATCTGACCGTAAGTCATAAAAATAGCTATTTATAGAAATGTAATTAAACATCACTGAAAGTGTGAAGACACAAAAGCATTGCCATCTGCCATGCATTTGTGGCAGCATAAATATAGATGAAGTGCTGCTACCCCTTTTGTCCTTCGCAGAAAACTTACTTATTATTTAAAGGGCCTTTTTGTAGCAACTGCAGCAGAGCTCACGTACGCTGCTGCATTAATCACATCAGAAAGGCTGTCTTCTGATGGCCTTTATAAGTGCGGGCCAAAGCAAGTGCAGAGCATTTCCCAATGGCTTGGTCATCCCATGGGCACTTGGTGTCGCAGCACTCGGCCCAAGTGCTCAGCCAGGATGTACGTTCAGTGAAAGTATGGGCATAGGCACCAGCACGGAGTTTATGGTTAAGGTTCAACAGCCCTGGCTTCCTTCCACCAGGCCTTCGTGCAATCACTGCTCTAGTTAGTAACTAAAAAAAAAGGTCTATATATAGCACATCTGAAGTGTTACTTTAACCGCAGTCAGATGAAATTTCATCAATATTCCTCACTACAGAAAAACTATATTTGGCAAACTACTACACTGCAAAATATACTCTAATTCCAGCATTTTGATTTTTGGTGAAAAAGTGCTGGTCAGCAGGTCAGGACTGAGCTGCCGGCTCTACCCTCACCCAGTCCCTGGGGAGAGCAGCGAAGGAAGCTCTTTCCTGCTGGGCCGGCTTCTGGACTGAATAGGAGAGGAGCCCTGGGTAAGCAAGTTTGGATGGACTCAGACAATTAATGGGCAACCATTCTCTGTTCTCTGGCTTCATTTGAACCCACCACCCTCTGTTCCCGTGGCACTGCTGCCGTGCTGCTGTCCCCAGCCAGGCTCTGTGGTGGCTTGGGGCTGCCTGCAAGGCATCTGCTGCCACCCCAGCTGCAGACCACGCTCAGAGCTGGAAGCTGCTTGCACGCAGATAACAATGACAAATATAGCCCGTAAGGAAGCATGTGATATCCCGCAAATAATTTTGAGAACTGCTCTTGAGTATTTTAGATAAGACTTAATTACGAGTATGTTACCATAAAATGGAGAAGATGCAAAAGGGAACTCTGGCTTCTGCAGAGCCTGATGCAATTCCCATCAAAGGTAATGAAATAAAAACCTGTCTTTAGCATGGGGTGATCCAAGTACTTTAGGTCCATATCCTATCCTTAGGTACAAGGCACTTCAACAGGAAATTTCATACTTCAGGAAGATGGGTTTTGCCTGCACATGGTTCCCTTTGACCTAGCATGTGGTCCTCGGGGCTGGGAGACAGACCCCGCTGTTCTGGCTTTGCTGAATTTCACTTTTGCTGACGGATGATGAAGTGATCAAGACTGAAGAGAACAATCACCTTTAAATTTAAAATGGAAATTTAAAATTTTAAAATTAAAAGTGAGCTCTATAAGAAAGGTGTTACCTGGGTTAAGGTGAGGTGAGTGTAGCTTCTGGCACCTCGGTTGGTCCTGGCTGAGAACAGAGATCCTTGTTTTGGACGAACCTGACTGGAACCAAGGAAAACTTAAAATAAGATTTGCTCCTCAGCAAACAAAAACTTTTCTTGCTTTTTACAAAAATATGACCCTGTAAAATAAACACCACATTTACAGTGTGTGAGAAACCTCTGAACCAGAGTAAAGAACACAGCATTCCTAAGTTGCTCCACCAGGACAAGTTCAGTTCCCAGCTCTGCCCGCTGCAATATTCGCTGGGCCCAGGGGGTCGAGAACACCTCGGCACTGCAGGAGCCGCCATGGGGACCTCTAGCCTTGTCCCCCCCTCGCAGCTGAGCCACAGGGTGCCCGGCTGCCACCGGGGAAGGCTCACAGCGCCTGCCAGCTTCCTTGCGAGACAGCCACCCTCTGGAAGCGGTGCACGAGCCAGGAGGGTTTCCACAAGACGCGGGACATTTCTCACACCCCGTCCCCTCTGCCTGTAACCTGAAGGTTGTGAGAGATCAGCCGACACCGGGCGGGCACTGACAGACAGACATCCCCCGTGTGAAGGAGCCGACCACTTATCTCCGTGCCACTTCATGCCGACCAGCAAATAACAACTGATATTGCAGGTAGAAAAGATAATGTGAGAGCTGGTAAATATAGATGGTGTCGTGCTCCGTGTGGACAAGGGGTGGCACAGATGACTTTAACACAGCACTTCTTAATCTATTCTGGTTTATTCTGCCCCCTTAATATCCTTTCCTTTATATATATAAACGTGTGTATATATAAAAATGTGTGTGTATATATATATATATGTGAATGATGTATGTATGTAGTGAGATGCAGACTGGCTGTGAGCTAAGACATGTATGTAACAGGTTAGAAATGGGGTTTGTTTGGCAGCTGGACAGTAAGGTACGAAATAAAACTTGGGACTAACAGAGGTCGGGAAACTTGGCTGCTCGCTGCCAGTTACTTCAGTTCTACTCACACTTTTGTTTCTTTAAATCCTTCTAATTTATCAGCAATACACTCTGGATGTTCACCTGGTTATCTTTTCCTAGCATTTTCTAAAATCTTTCCTAAATACAACAAATTCTGTAATTTTCAGACTGCTCAAATTGCTAGCATTCAGAGCAAATCTGTAAATTATCATCTTGTGAGCCTGGCTGTGTTATTACAGGTTAATCCTGTGCTTGGTTCCTAACAAAAGTGCTGGCAAGCCTCCCAGGGGCTCTGGGCTAGCAGTGGTATTGTGCCCTTAATCTCTCTCTCAACTAACAATGCACATTTTTTCCTGCTAATTATTTAAATACTGGGTGGAGATAACCAGGCATGCCATTTAGTCTCTGGTGTCAGGTAAGCTCAGAGAGTGAGCCTGTAGCATCCCCAATAGCAGTCTGAATCTCGCTCCTCCCGTCACTGCACGAGGTGGACCCATGCTCTCGCTCCTTGCTCTCGTAGCCTTTGCAAACACCTGAGATGAGATCGTGCCTTGCTTTGGAACAAGCAAATGTTGTATCAAAAGGAATTGTGAGGTTTTGCAATGTACCAGTGTGTTTCACAAATCGGTACAAGCACCAACACCGAAGATTCACATAAATGATGCCGAAAGTCAAGGCAAAAAGCACGCACTGCTGTCCAGCGAGCACACACTCCACGCAGGGTCTGCGAAATGCGCTCTGGCACGGCGGTACCAAGCCTGGGCATGGGCTGCTCCTGCCGGAGCTCGGCCGCGGGCTGCCAGGACGCAGTTTGGCATTAAGACATGTCAGCGAGCCCCGTTCGAGGGGAGGCAGGTCGGGTCTCTGTTCTGCACTGCTTGGGTCAGCCAGCAGGCCAAGCAGCTGCCCGGAGCAGGCGGGTGAAGGCGGCCCGGGCGCTGCCCCGGGAGCAGCCCGGCTCGAACCGCGGCCCGGGGCAGGTGTGCTGGGAGGAGACGAACGCCCGAGGCATGGCGCTTCCAGCTCGGGAAGGTCGGTGCTAGAGTGGATACGGCCGACCAATTTCAAAGTCTGAGCCTTTTTAAAAACGTTTCCATGCGTATCAAGAGCTGACTGTTCACTGCAGGAGGAATAGTGCCTTGTGAACACCCCATGTGTCTTCGGGGCCAGGCAGAGTTTGTGAACAGTCAGACTTTCCTGTTTCTTTCTAGACATATTTTTAATATGTTGGAAAAGTTCTCAGTTTTATCTTAACTCTTAACAGGAATCATTTACTTTTCTCATACCATGCAATGAACTGCATCTTATCCCAGATACTACGTATAATAAATGCAAACAAACACATTATCCATACCTCAAAAGCAGATAGAAAGACTTTTCTGACATGCAATAGCAGAAGCACACTATTTCTGAGCAAAAGAAAGACCTTTATGAGCAGTGCTTCAAGGAAAGGGTAATTCCAGACGGGAATCCCTCTGGCAGTGCAACCACGCTCCTTCCCCTGTGCACAGAGGGGGCACAGCCAGCCCTGTGGGGGAAAATTGCACAGAGGTTTTGTTTGCAGGGCTGTGGACTAAACATTCCTCAGCAAAGCCGTTCGGACCTGTGTGCTGCCTCTGCTCAGGGGAATTTGCCACTTATTTTCCAGATAAAGTTTAGAATTCCAAAACAGCATAGTATTTAGATCCTACACCAAAGGAGAGGAAATAAAAAACACAGAAGCAAACAGACAACGACAACAACAAAAAAGAACCTACAATTTCTTGAAGAATTAGCTCTACCAATATATAGATACTCTGCACAGTCCTCTGAAGACTGAAATACAAACTCAAATACATGGGAGCTTTCCGCCAAGAAAAAAATCCCCTTCCCAACGCCAGAGTTATCGCTGTGACAAGAGCTCCCCTTAGCGTGCTGCGGTGGAGGCACACGCTGGGGCTGCTGCGCGCGGGGCGGCACGGACGGGCGGACGGACGGACAGACAGACGAACGGACAGAGGGGCGGACGGAAGGACAGACAGACGGACGGACGGACGGACAGATAGACAGACGGACGGAGCGGCTGGACCACCCCGGCGGCAGCTGGCGGGGCCCGGCGGGGGCTGCGCGCCGCTTCCCCAGATGTGCCGGGGCCGAGCAGCGGGCGGCCGGCAGCGCCACATCTGGCGGAGGCGGCAGCGGGAACGCGGCGTTATCGCCGCCCCCGCAGGGCTCCGGAGCCCCCCACAGAGTATTTCGCAGCACCGACCCCAATCCCAGCAAGCTAACTGCACTGTCCGGCTCCAGCCGGGAATTTCCTGTGCATCTCACCCCAAGCACGCCTTTGCATGTTTCCCCTGTGAAACAAAGGATGCAGGAAAAAAATTGTCTTAAGGTCTGTACTGCAAACAAGCACTGAAAAAATCTCAATGGGTGGCAGCAGGACTGCCAGCAGCCGCTGGCAGGGCCATGACCGGGGCTGGATTTGTGGCAACGTGGCATTGCACAAGTGCAGAAGGAAGCTCATGTTCACACAAAAGTACGCGGCAGAAGGAAAGCGCCTTTTGGGATCAAGTTGCTGGATATTACAAGTGCAGTTACCCCACCCCGGATGAATAATGCTGCACTTTCCAGTGAACCCTCAGAGAGGGTAAGGAACCTGCCAGGACTCTGCAAATCTTCTGCAATTAGTCACCACACATATGAACAAATTAATGAGCTTCCTTGCAGTAATAACCCCAAAAACATTTATTTTGTGCAGCCCCAAAGCAGGTGCAGAGAAAAGAAATAGGGACACCAGCAGCTCGATGTTGAGCCATGTGCTGGCCCTGCCAGGAGCAGCTCATTGACTCGGCGCCGACTGACAGTGCACAAGGACAGCTCCCGTTTGTTTTACCTTGTGTGTTCACTAAGGTATCGTGCAGCACTGCACTATGGATATTAGAAATGAATACTGCAGAAAATAATAGTTTGTTAATAGCCCTTCTCTTCAGAATCACCAGATACTCTCGGGGTTGCCGTCAGCATAGAAAAGGTGATACAAATGGTTTGCTTGCATTTTTAGCCAGGCTGCCTAGGAGCCTCTTGGAGCGAGGGATGCTCGTGGCCACGCTGTGCTTAGCGCGGTGCTGGTCTCCAGCATGCCTGCTGCCCAGGGTTTCCCTCCATGGTGTAGCTTAGCTGGGTTCAACGTAAGAGCCTATTGCTTTAAAAACCTCTGTACTTTCTAACAGACAGCCTCATGTATGCCATTGGGCTGGGGCTTGCTGTATCTCACTGCTCCTGGGAATCAGCTTGCATGGACACTCCATGCTTTAAAGGCAGCTCGTGCCCTCTGGGAAGGCATTCGTAAGGCAGTGTTGAATTTCCTCACTTGCACATCCAGAGCAGTCTGAATCCGGCTGCAGGTCCGGCCTCTGGACTGTGCTGGTTTCAGCCGCAGCTGCCACAGAAGTTCAATCGGAACCTCAGCGTCCCTCCCCGCCCCAATGGAAGCGGTTTGGGGGGCAATTTCCAAGACACCTATCTTAACTCTGTCTGCCAGAGTTTCTTTGTTTTAAATTAGCAGAAGATGCTGTAAGAAAGAGCATGACAGAATTAAAAGGATAAAGGAGAGAAATTAATTTAGGTCTGCAGGCAGTAATGAGAAATATCTATGTTAATAATAAATGTAAAGCCCAATAAACGTAATGATGTAACTACACCCATTGTGCTGAAGTGGGTTTATTTTAATCTCCCTAATAGGTCATTTCATGCCTGCTTTACCACAGCCAGCCTCCCCTCCTGCCTCCCCTCTCGTTCAGGGCACACTGTCCTCTTACAAATGGCTCTTCCTGTGCCTCAGCCCTTTGCATTTAATAGTGTTATTAAAAAATAATAATATTTTGCTTGCCCTCCTGGCAGGAGCCCGCAGCATTACCTGCCAGGCGAGGCAGTGCTCAGCCAGGTGCCAGGGCCCGGCCCTGCCGCGGCGGCTGCCCGTGAGCCCGCTTGCAGGGCGAGCTCCTCCTCCCCTCCTGCACCGAGCGCCGGCAGCTGGGGCAGGAGTGGGAGTGGAGACTTGCGGTGTGCAGGGAAATAAAGAAAGACAAAATGCTGAGGAGGCCCCATGATGAGAGAAACCGAGCCCGGACCAGAAGCAGCCCACACAGAAGGGAGAACGGGGCCCGGCCAAACCCCGCCACCAGCACGGAGCCCATCTTGCCCAACAGCTGGGCGGGCAGCGCCAGGAGGGGGCCAGTCTCCAGCTCCTACTGTTATTAATTGCACCTAATTGTTATGCCAAAACTGCGCGGCTGTTGTACCACTTCTACCCATTCTACTCCACGCAGTGAGCTCTGTAGAGCGGTTTGAACCATGCCAGCAATTAAGGAGTACTCATTACAGCATTCTCAATTCTTGCCTGAAACTCAGCTAACATTTTTTCCCAAGGGCGCACTGTCTGGTGGGACTTTGGTCCCACGCATCACGGGGAGGTGCTCGGTGCGGTTCTGGGAGGGACCTTCCCTGCCCCGGCCAGCGCAGGATGGGAAGCGATGGAGAGGGGCCTGTCCTCAGCAGGCTCCAGCTGAACTCGTGTGGCACGGGGACCTCGGGGAACTAGAGCAGCTTTTCTGCGTGCCCTGGGCCATATCCTCTGTACCAGGCAAACAGCAGGCAGAGGATAAAAGAAAACGACCATTCAGAAGAAAAGGCCATCGACTGTTCATGAGCTATTCCAAAATAGTCAGAAAATAAATTATCGAGATTGTTCGATTTGTTCTGGTTTTCCCTGCCTTTTTTGATCATTTTTAATTTTAATGAATATTTTTTCTGTAAGAAATAAAACAGTTTAGAAGGAAACTAGGGACAGCTGGTTATAACTACAGACAGTCTTTTTTTTTTTTTTAGTTCTTCGCTTGTATCATATTTAAAAGCACTTACTATTATTTTATCCCCAAGGGTCTTTTCCCCAAGTCTCTTGAAAATTCTCCATAAAGTTGTTAAATGATACTAAAAAGTTTTAGAGACAATGAATGTGAAGATTATCAAATTATAGTAGTATAAAATATTTCCTTCAGCTAACAAATATTTAAATGTGTTTTAAATATACTATTTCCATGAACATGCTATTTGAGTTAATTACTTTACAGTAAATGCACCTCTTAAATAATTGCTAAACCTCAAGAAATGCTTTCAATAATTGACTGAGTTTTCATAAGGAAAAATGCTGTTATTAAATCCAAATTAAATGCACATTTGAGACACTTAACTTAGAGTGCTAACATACCAAGCATTTTCATACTGTATAAGAAATAACTTTGGAAATTAATGGCAGCAAGCAGTCACTCTACAGCCATCTGCAATCGCCCCCTCCTCTTCCTCTGACTCCCACATATATTAGAACATTTTTTATGAATGCACCAAAAGTTTTTAAGAAATTTCAAGTTTAAGATGCACATGCATTCCCAGGCTAATTGCGAGCACTTTTAATAACAGGGGGTTGTACAGCAAAACCATCTGGCATCTGGGCTAGGGTATTGTTTGAGTGTTTTGTTCACCCAAGAATTAAAGATAAGCGTGACGAAGACCAGAGCACGCGCAGCATTGCCGCTGGGCTGCCCCGCACGCTGTGCCGAGGAAATGCTGCCCGCTCTCTGGTGGGACTGAAGCAGCTGCGGTGGGGCCTGGGCAGTCCCACGGCAGCGGTGCTGTCACTCCCGGAGGAGAACACCGGCTCCCGGGCTTGCCACCCTCTTGGTGGCACGGGGACGAGTCCCCTGCTTCCTCCCTGCCGTGGCGCGAAGCTGCCAGCCCTTTGGGTTGCTTGGCAAGGCACTGGTTTAGGAAAACTTCGAACTGTGGCTCAGCTCACGTGAAGCAGAACACCAATTTTCTCCTTTCAGGTCTACCTTGGCATCCGATATTTCTCATACCTTGACAAGCAGCGTTAATCTTAGATAAGTCTCCCTTTATGCGTCTCTATTCCCTTCGCTGCCCTTGGCCTTTTAAGTACGTGGTATTTCACTTCAAGGCAGTGTTAGCCCTTTCAGGAAGAGCTGCAAGATCCAAGTCTGAATAGATAGTACCCAACACAATCTCAGCATTTTCCAGATCAGACTTCATGGAAAGTCTGTGCCTTTGCCAGACAGTGTATTTGACTCTGCAAAGAAATACGAGGTTACACTAGAGGGAGGTATTTCCCCACGTACCAGGGATTCAAGGCAGCTGAAAAACAGCAAAATCTAGCAGCAGAGAAAGGGTATCTGTAATATTAAACTATGTTAATCAACGGCAATTAATGAGAGAGCTGCAACTCATCGTAATCAGCTCCCATCAGTTGCCAGTGATAAAGATATTACCAAGCAACAGATAATGAACTGATATTTAAACTGAATTACATTATTTAATGTATAGAAAGTTTCACAGAATCTTACAGTGCAGATTGTTTACATGTTTATTCTAATGAGCAAAAGAGCTTCAGAGCAAGATCCAAGGAACAGGAGCTGGGAGAGGAAAATCCTATCATCTACAAATGCGGTGAGGAGGGCTAAAATGTCCTTTCACTTCTTCACCGCAGCAGCACCTGGTAGTTTTGGTTAAGACATGTCCGAATGTAAAAGTTGCAGTCATTTACTGAATACCCTAATTACTTAGCTACCAAATAGCAATTGGTGGCAACGATTTGTGCAGCGTCTGCCAATACTTCAGAGCCTGTGCATTTCTGACGTAGATGAGAAGGGTTTTTAATTTCTCTTCCCAGCCTGGAAGAAACTCCTTCTAAAATCTGTAGCATTAGGGAAAAAATTCTACCAGCTCATTCCCGTGCCCACCCGAGGCTGTGATACCGCGTGGATGTCTCATGCTTGGCATTTCACACAACTTGCACGCGCTCTCGGGAAGAAAGCAACGTGCTAACTAAGGGCGGTAACTCCCGGGCAGCGGGGCGGGTGGCGGCGGAGCAGGGCGCGGGCGGCACCTTCCCCTTCCACCCGCGGCGGGACGAAGGAGGCGACGGGAGCAACGAAGCACTGGCAGCGCAGAGCAGAAGCACTGCGGGAAGTTCAGTAAGAGCTTTTCTTCGACGCCTGCACCTGACGGAAGGCGGCCCTGTCCTGCACAGCACACGCTCACATCCTGGCAGCCTCACAACAAGGGCTGCAAGGAGGTCCGGCAGCGGGGCACAGAGCCGAGGAGCTCCGGGCAGCGAGAGCCATGGGGCGCGCGGCTGGCGGGGGCCCGCAGACGCTGGAGCGCCCCAGGAAGGGGCTACGGCAGCCCTGAGAGCGTGGGGGGAAACGCAGCCGGCACCTGGGGAAAGCCCGTCAGAGCCGCTCTGCAGAGCTCCCTGCCGACCCCAGGGGCCGCGCGGAGGAGGCTTTCCCAGGCCACGCGGCCCAGACCAAACGTGGAGCTTTCAGCCCAGGGGATGGGAGAGCAGGAGGCAAAGGACGCGTGCAAAGCGTGCTGGGGTGAGGAGGAGGAAGGAAATGGCTGCGCAGGCCCACAGGTGCGCTGCAGTAGAGGCAGCTTTGGGTGGGAGATGCCTGCTCCAGCAGCTGTTCCCACAGCGATGCCGACTGGCACACTCGCGAGCTCTGTGGGATGTTGTGAATGTGAACCCAGTGCTGGTGATCACTCAGCTCGCAAATGAAGTAATTAAAGGTCGGACTCCCCGAGCACTGTGCACGCGCCGTCCCCAGGAGCCGCAGCGCTGCAGCCTGTGGCAGTAGCACGGTGGCACCTTGCTAACCTGTGACACGAGGCAGGCGGATCGATCGCTTGATCTCCAGTACAAACAGTGTGTGAGGGGGAGGAAAGCTCGGGCTCTAAAAATATGCAGATATCAGTAAATACATGGCTGTGGCTGGGTGAGAACTGACAAAGAAGAAATACAAGTGCCAGTCATTGATTACAAATACTGATTCATTAATAAAATTATTTAAAATAAAATATATTTCATATTACTATCTCTATCCACTTCTAGTTTTCCAACTAGTTGCTAGCGGGTGTTCAGCCCATCTCAGCATGATTCTGAGCAGGGCTGGGAGGGAGCACCCTCTAACCTCAGCACGGATATTCCCGCCGTACACAGCGCTTGTTTATATTGGCCTGGTGCCTACAATGCTAGCTCTGTACTTAACATATCTTAGCTTTGTTCATCTGTTCAAGTTCATCTACTCAAACTTCAAAGTGGCTCAAAATTATTTTTCTTGCAAATGATTAAATATTTCCTAGGAAAATGCAGTCTGCTGACAGTCATCTTGAAGGACAACTGTTTTATGGTAAAACAGTCGGTGAAGAAACCTTGATTGTCTGGTTCTTGTTATGTGGTAGACTTGCACCTACCTGGCTACGCAGTTTTGGTGTGAAGACTGCAAATTGCATTTGCTGAGACTGAAGACTTGCTAGCCTTTGTCAACCTTCTCTGAGTTAGTTAATGGTAGGAATAAAGAATCGTAGGGAAGGAAAGGTTCTGGTTTGAGAAACAGCTGCAAAATTGAACCCAGTCCAAATCTGTAGTAAAGATTGATGTTCACATAAACAATTACAGCTGTAGCTTAAGTGTTCCGTGATAAGCAATGGTACATATCAGCCTTTCACTTGCTGTTTCTGTAATAAAGTTGTTATAGCTACATTAATTAATCTAAGGGCACTTCTAAGCATCATTTTATCCATCCACCTCTCCAAGGAAGCAGTACCTCTGGAGTTCTTAATAAAATAATAAGTAATAGCAGTATAAACTCTCGGCTGTTCCCAGCTCCTCCAAGACTGCCAAGAGAAGTCACCATAGCCCCCACGAACACCGCTCTGGCTGCGTCCTCGCCCTGACCTCAGCATGGATTAATAGAGCTGATGATTTATTCTTTCAAAGAATATTCTCTTAAATAACACTGCCACACACTCAGCTGGGGCTGCTTTGCAGGAGAGTGCTCCGGAGGATGTTTTGATGCATTCGCACCACCTCTGTAAGGACGATTTGCACAACACTCACTCTGAGAGTTCGTCGGCAGTGCGTGGACACATGCAAGCGGCAGAAATTTGGACAGGGCTCACAAACTGTTAGTATTTACAGCGCTAATGAGTTGTTTTTTTTTTTAAAGGAACATTTTTCCAACAGAAAAATGCCATCTGGGTTGAACCAAAATGTCTTGCATGGACCCGCTGGTTTCGCTGCCTCTTTCTGACAAAGGCAGGCACGTTTCCCAGGGAAGCCCGCCCTGCTCTGCCCGCCCGTGGCGGCAGCCCCGGCCCAGGCCCCGCGCTGGGGACGCCCGGTGCCACCATGTGGTGCCCGGCCTGCAGCAGCTGGGTGGCATGGGGCCTGGCGCCAGCGCCCAGCACCAAAATAAAGCAAGCAACTGCCTTTGTTTGCTCCGTGTTGAAAAGTGCTTGGCTTTAAAAGCCTTCCTGAGATGAATGACATATTTCAGCCTTGCCAGAGTGATTGCTTCAGACACTACAGATTTAGGCAAAAAAAAATATATATATATATCTATGCTATTTGTTCACATTTTCAAAACCACTATCATAACTTCTCTCTCTCGCTTTAAAAAAAAAAAAAAAAGTGAAAGCTTGGATTTTCAGCCAGGCCCACGCGTTGCAAGCTCAGCCCAGCCCAGCCCAATCAGTTCCTGAATCTGACCCAGAGCAAGGCGCAGGCTGGAGCTGTGTGACCAAGACAGCCTCATTGCTGGTCACGGGATGTCCCTGTCAGATGAGAGGGTGCACCAAGTCACCCTGCTTGAGCAGCATTATCTATACATTGTTACTATATAAACAATCATTAAAAAAAAATGAAAATGGGAAAAATGACTCAGCTTTGGATATGCACTGCATGCTGCTGCTTCTCCCCTCACTCCTGTCCATGCTTGCAGCTGGGGAGGATTTTTTCTTTCATTTCCACGGCAGGATTTGCACTGCTCACTTTGGATGAAGTGCAGACGCCCTGCCTGCGCCATGCACGAGCATCGTGGACGGCGGCTTGGTGGCGGAGGGGCCGGGAGGCGCGTGAGCTGCGCCCTGTGCTGCTGCTCGCCCACCGCCAGCTGCCCCGAACAGCCCGCGGGACTCCAGGGGCTCCTCGGGGGGCAAGAGCTTTCTCAGGGGCTGCCCCCAGGGCTGGGAAGCTGGCAGGTTGTGTCTTATGAATGGCAAAACTGAGAGGGAGCAAAGAAAAGATGGGGGGAAATCAGGAAATTTAGGTTTGTTTTTTAATAATTAAAATGCTAAACAAAAGAGAGCTACACACTACTATGCAGCTCCTGGGCTTCTCAGCTACTAGCGCTAGCAGACGTCTTTTCCTTGTTCCTGATGGTAATTCTTCCCTTCCAGTCCCAAATATCTCTCTTGGCAAACATCAGTGGTGCTTGAACGCAAGTGCTGAGCACACAGGGAGAAGTAAGAGCATCCATGCAAATTGTGCTTAAACCACTGTTTTGCCTTTTTTTGAGACTCCTAATTTTAGAGAATTACGTAACGTACCTACTGACTCACAAAGACAAAGGTGTTGGTCTGAACTGCTAGACCGTATTTCTTCACGGTGAGGATCTTGCCCCAAAACCAGGTCTGTGAAAAGTTGGGGGTTATTTTTCCGCTGGGTGAGCGGAGCGCAGCCTGGCTCAGGTGCAGCTCATGCTCCTGCATGCTTGGACTATGCCAGGCTGGCACAGGGATGCTTGTGGGTGTGGGAGTGGGCATTTTGGGTCCTTTTGGGGCGTTCTGGGGGCAGCCGGCCAGGCGAGGGGCCCCGTGGGGCCGCGCAGCGCTAGATGGCATTGTTACACCGGCGCTGTGCTGCGCCGGCCGCCGCTGAGACCCAAATTAGTAGACAATTATCCCTCTTCCACTCCTCCTTTTATGTGATGAAACTGGTTACTTATAGCCTGCAGGATAAATTCTATAGGGTGCCTGACTCAGTCAGGGCTGTTTCTTCACAGGCTCTCTCTTCCCAGCTTTCACCTCAATCTGTCATACAGATTTGACACTGCATCGTTCCAACAGTGCTCAGAAATGACATGTATATAATGTGGAATATTGTGCACATTTACAGCCAGGATTTTTTCCCCTTAAAACATTGCTTGCTATATTCTGGCAGTCGTTGTTCTGGAAATAAAATAAAACTTGGAAAAAAAAAAAAGCAGAGGGTTCTTTTCCTTCCGTGTATCAGTGACCATATTAAAGAAAAACTTTTATTTAGATGCTAATGCTATGCAGGATGAAGTGCATTTGGTTTTTAGTGGAGGTTGTCAGTACTTGCAATTGTCCGGTAGTTCCACGCTAATTAAAAAGACGACAACGCAGCGCAACAGCACACACTGCGTGCACCCGACGCAGGATGTTTTTATGATTCTGTTCCATTAATGCCTGATATTATAAATCAAATTAACTGGTTTTTCCATTAAAATAAATAAATAAACCCAAGTCCTTTTAAAAAAGCAACAAGACCAGTTCAGTAAGTCTGAGAACCCTTTTCCTTGAGTGGATTAAACATATAGCGGCAGCTTTGTTTTCTTGTGCTGCCTCTATAATCATCCTTTTCCTGCCCTATAATAATAATCAGGGACTGAGTTCAATTATTTCATTCAAGAAAACAAAACAAAAAATCACAATTACATTTGAATGACTTCACAATTCAGTTCCATTTGTGGGTGAGCGTTGCTCTAATTCTACGTCTGGTTAAAAGCAAAATTTCAGCAACACCAACAGCAATGCCTCCTTTCACGATACGTGCATATGGCAAAAACACAAATATGTACATACACTCGCCTGTGATGTACAGAAACACATGCAGGTGCCAGAGATACTGACAATAATTGCAAATCCCTCCCAACAACATTTCTTGTAAGATTCTGAAAAGTGAGTTATTTTGGCACCCACTGAGTAACACAAGATGTGGCTTTAATCCAACTGCTGATTTATTGGGTTGCTTTTTTTTTTCTCCCTCCCCCTAATATTTTTTGTTTTCCAGTTTGTGGTTTGCCACTGGAATTCCAGCAACGCTGCAGCCTGGGCTGCACCAGCCTTTCTCTCGGGTTCCCGAGCAGATGCTCTGCATCGGCTCCTCCGGCTGTCAACGCAGGAGCAAACCTGGGGACCCGGGGGGCTCCAGGGAGGGTGAGCAAGGAGTTAAGCCTTTGGAGTAAACTTTTTAATGATGCAGCATGTGTTGGAGAGAGAGATTTCTCGTTAGTGCTCCTCATGTGGAGGCAAATAAGGGCTGCGCACGGGCTCAGCTTCATGCACCGGCGTCCAAGGGCCGACACGTGGAGCAGCTCGGGAGGGACAGAGCCGGGTCAGTGTCGGGAGCGGGAAGCCCTCACGGGTGAGGTTTATGGTCACCGTCAGAAAGCAAAAGAAAAGAAGAAAGAAAAAGGCTGTCACTTTTCTAATAACTGCAGTTTCTAGAAGAAATCAAGGTCCTTATTCTGGTGGATTTTTAGCACACGTTTTGTGCCAGCCCAAATATGACTGGGAAGATCCCTGCAGAGCTCAGCCAGGTTCAAAAGCTTTTGAAATAAAGTGCATTATTAAATTCCATCTTTTAATCCCTATTTTTAGCACTCTGTGCAGAGCCACAGGCCCAGTATACCACACGGCTTTGCATTGTCAGGATCCTCCATGGCGTTTGTAAACACCCCCAGAACGGAGGTGGTCTCCGACACTGCTGCAAGGCATGCCGCTGCCCCCAGGGCTGACGGATGAGGAATAAAACCACGCGCTGCTCACCGTAACTCACTGCTATCAGTACCCGATTTTATTTTTATATAAAACTTGTGATCCAGCCCTGAACTTACACAGCTGTGATTTTTCTTTCTGTTTTAAAGGGTCACCCAGGATTTAAAATCCGAGTTATACTATATCCCCCGGGGAGAACTTTTTCCTTTTCTATAAGAATACTGTCATTCTCCCGACAGAAAAAAATAAACCTACCGCTTGCCTTTAGCATCATCCTGATCTCCTGCTCCCACACCCTACACTTTAATTTCAGTCTTAAAAGCACGAGAAAAAAAATCTTCACAAGTGAGACTGATCAGCCTGGTGGCTTTGTGCAGACTGTTGTACAATAAAAATCCCAAAGTATGTCAATAGAAGGCTCACAAAATCATAACAAAAACCAAACACTATGCAAATAGCTGCACGCTCCAAAGGCACGCAGTGCAAAGCCATCCGCCACCGCTTCCGAGGCTGCTGCTTTAATAAAACCCTTTCAGCGCCTTCGCCAAACTTTGTCCATTATTTTTAAAGAAATCACCGCTGCAGCAGCTGGGGCTATTATTAGCCCAGGCACGTGCCTCACGCTCGCACGACTCACGGGCGCTGCTTTAAAAGTCAGGCTGAGAGACGGGAGCGCGGGGAGCGGTGCTGCAGGCTGGCGGCCGGGGAGCGGGCGCATTGCTTGCTGCAGCCCAGGCAGGGCAAGGCGCCCACAAAGCAATGCAAACGTGGGGCACTCGGGGGGGAAATGGCTTGCACGTTACTTATTTATGGCTGTTCACGGCCATCGCACAAATTAATCAGCTCTGATAGCACAAATGAAGCCAGCTGCAGTTCTTGCAGGCTGAGGGAGCCTGCTCTGTTAAATGCTGCACACTGCAAATCAAAGTTTTCATTGCCCTGTTCAAAGAGGGAACATCATTTAGTGTCACTTTATTAATCACCATTTATCTCTGGATAAACACAAGTTTTGTTCAGACACGCAAGTGTGTTTATTTTTACTTCCAGTCTTGTCATGGTCTGCAGAAAAATAAAAGCCACATATGGACTTCAGTTCTGTTGAACTATGCAGGGAATTATTTTAACTGTAAATGTAGGAGCACTACTCTGTCATTCTGCTTGCTTTTCCTTAGAAACTTCATCCTGCTTAAAAATAATATTCTATGTTCTTCCTCTACCTTAGAGGAATGAAGCGAGGGAATCACACACAAATCTCTGCTTATGAAAACTAATACTTTAAGTTCTGCTGCTTGATAACTTCCATGTGCAGCCCCAAATATTTGTTCTAACACAGAAGGCTTCAAGCACTCAGAGGCTCCCCCCATGTCTGCAAGCACCCGCCTGTGCTGACTGCCAGCATTCTGGGAAACGGGTAGCACACAAGGCAAAACAAAGCAAGCGTCCTGTCTCTACCAGCTAGCTAATCGGCTGTGCTGACGCCCGTGGATGAGAAGCCCGAGCACGGCATTCAGGTGCTCGGGCAGCGCTTCTGCTGGAGGCAGGGAGCCCTGCCCGAGGGCTGGCTGCACCGCTGCAGCCACGGCGGGGTTCCTGCCTGCGATAGCAAACAGCAACTCGACTGTTCGCGCTTTCACGGCGGTTGTCAACACGCGGGGCATCTTCCAGCGCTCAGCACAAGTTGCGGGTAAATGCTGTTTTTCTGATGGGCTGCTGCACACTCGCGGTGACGATTCGCGTACGGGTAAACATCTCTCATCCATCAGGGGCCTCTCTGGAGCGCCCACCAATCACCATAGTAACTGAGAACCAATTACAGTAATTAAGATTCACAGGGAGTTGTCCCTTATAATCAGGAGCTATTCTAATTTTTAATTTATTTATTTATAGGCCTCTCCAGTGCTCCCAGCGTCCTCACGCCCGGCAAAGCTCGGGTCCTCTTCCCACCCTGGCACCACAAACCTCATGCATTTACCAGGCTGCGGTGGGACAGGGAGGGCCCCAGCTCCCCTCCCCAGGACCGACAGCACCCAGAGGGCTCATTAAGCACCCAGCCACCCGCAGCGCTGCTTGGGGGATGACAGGGGGCCCCGATACGGGTGGGGGCCACCCACCCGCAGCACCATGCTCTCCAGTGGGAAGTGGCGAGCAGGGGGTGGCCCTGCCAGGCCAGCAGAGCCCCAGCTGTGGGCGCAGGGTGGCACAGGAGGGAGGGAGGTGAAGCAAGGCGCCTTTGCAAAACCCCATGCCAAAGCCAATATGCTTTTTTTTTTTTTAAGGCACACTATCAACTGTGGCAGCAGCACTATATGGGCTGAAGCAGTGTAACACATGGGAGGCTGTGGCAGCATCTTCCCTTAAATTTGAAGCGTGCATATGGTGGGGGAAATGCAAGGTTAGCGTGTGCTTTCCTTCCTCACTGCCTAAGTCTGCTGGTGTCATCAGGCGGTGTAACGGCATCAGGCACACAAAAATGACGAAAAAAGATTTACAAAAATGATCGTCTTATTCTTGTACTTTTTCTGTAATATTTGTTAATGGTATCAGCACACTTAAATAATTTGATCCTACTTCCTTGAGCCAGACACAAATTAAATATGGAGATAAAGCAGAAAAATACAGCTACTGAGCTTATTCTGCATATTGCATATATCGATAAAAAAGACTTTAAGAATCCTGTAGATAAATAACAATGCATACCATAAGTCAGATTGCTTGCTTTCCCCCCATTAAAAAAGGTGAATATAACAGATACGTACTCCAAAATCTCCATCTGAGATCCCTCTCAAAGCCCCAAACAGCTCCTTCCACAGCTCAGCTCTCTGCAGTGACTGGCACCAAAGACATTCCTGTTGCGTAGAGTCAAGTGGGGTTACGCTGGGTTACATTGCATCACTAAGCACAAGACATAACCACATGTAAAATGACATAATGCAAATTTCAACAAGATGTGGGTTTCTTCCTACACACTGAAATGCTTTCCAGAACTTGTACACTGCTGACTTTCTGGATGACGACTGAAGACGGGAGGTGCTCTGGGGGAGCACCACGCGCAGCAGAGCCTCCACCTAACTCAGGGGCATTACTGCAAAGACGCTTTTATCGCAATACTAGGCTCTCCCTTTCCTTTAGTTACATCCTTTAGCATGTCCGTTCTTTATCCAATTCCAAGCAGCTAACCTGGATAAGACCACAAGCCATACAGGCACAGAGGCACATATCTGTGTCTGGAAATGTGCCCTGCAGGTGGGATACCCATTTTCAAAACCTACAGGTAGGTAGACACAAAGGAGGATGCTCCTAGACGCTCGAGGGGTTATCATTGTTAGAAAGCCGGCTCTTTTACCCTCTACGGAAAGAGGAAAAAAATGTAAAATGTTTTCATCTGTCCAATGAACAGGTTGATAACAATTGTTATCTGCATGCATCTGAACACAGAGGCCAATAAAACAGAAGGGGTCTGCATGTCTAACGCGTCCACATGCCAGCATCATAACAACAGAAGGAAAAGCCGAGGATCAAGGCACAGATTGCCACGCAGAAGGAGCAGCACAGGACACACAGACTCAGCCCTCCAACCTGCTCGTTCCCATGCCCCTGCAGCGGCCACATTTTGGGCAGGGAGATCTCCAGGAGCAGCCAGCAGGACCGGGCATGTTGTCCCATGCCCACCGACCAGGAGAAGGAGCATGGTGCGATGAGAGCTGCCCCCGCTGCCCCTCAGCGTGCCCACCCTCCTGGGCACACATCTCCCCTTAAAGCAGGGAAAACAACCCTAAGGAGCGACAAAAGGACTGGGTGAACAGCCAGGGCCATTCTCCTCGCTCGCAGCTGTGCTGATCTGCTCACGTCCCGGCAGCTGAGCTGCTTTAGCCTCTTCTAAGCTGGCAAAGGCAGACTGCTGCCAGGAGTGATCATGCAAATGCGTAAATATTTATGAACTCACAAGTTTTGAATATACAGCCTTTATGGCTGTCAGTCTTCATGGTTATACATCTTTTTGGCTTACAGGCTCGTATCTGAGCATCAGAACTTCCCAATTCCAAGCCTGGTGAGTCAGGACAGGTTTTCACGCCAACCTCAGCATGACACGTGCAACTCACATTTGGAAAGGGGTGGAAGGGACATGATGATAACACTCCAGCAGCCCACCCCATGCTCCTTCCATGCCTCTCCTGGGTGGATTTCATGAGCCAAAGCATGCTGTGTGCTTGTTTTTCTCACCACCACCAAGCAGGAGGCTGCGTGGCCAGGAAGCCTCTGTCCACCTAATACACTTGAGCACTAACTGCTAACAATGATGAGTACCAATTAAAGGCACTCAGAATTTTTTTAGTGACCTCATAAGATTAATTGTTGTTAAACTTCAGACTTTGCCCTAAAAATATTTCTGCAAAGCAAAAAAAAAAATTCATCTCCAAGTCATTGTGTCCCACATTTTTTTCTTTTTATAACCCAGCAAACTCCAGGTCAATGTTCACTCTATCTACAGACAAAAGGATTAATTTTACTTATTTATTTTAGATAAGCCACTCCTGCCAGTTTATTCCAAGTTCGTAAGCCTTAAAGATAAATGAGCAGACATGGCTTGACTTCAATGTCTCAGCTGAAGAGCTGGAAGCAATATGCAGCCTGGAGGGGCCTGCTAGATGCACAATTTTGCATCCACCATTTCAGGTTCAAGCTCAACTCAAGGAAAGATTAAGAAAATAAAAAAGAAAGTGGAACTCCCATTCATTTTATTTAAATAAATCAAATAATTCTGAGAAGGATCAGTTTAGCTCTGGGAAATATCAAAGCTTTTAATAATTATTAATCTACTTACTAATTATCTTTTATAATTTCTTCAAGATTCTTTCATATCTAACCAAAACCATTATTTGACTGGTAGCCCAAAATCTAGTCACAGTTTTTGTATCACTGAACCTTAGTAAAAATGTGGAATTTTTCACTGCTTTGGTTACCTTGACTCTGCTGACTTAATTTAAGTAAATACAAGTCTTGCAAGCTATCCTTCAACCTCTCAAAGCACCAAGCCTAGACCAAATTGTGGTTGCTGCAGAAACAGCAGCTCAAGAGCATAATCTTCAGCTGTGACATTGGCACCCAGCACTGTCCCAGCTCAGGCTACAGCCTTGTACATACACTTGTTTCTTGCCTTTGAGACAAGCTATTATCAATTTCACCTAAGTTTGGAAAAAAAAAAAAAGAATGCTTGTTACCTTTAGACAGTATATTATATGTGTCTCAAAAGGCAATAAAAAGAAAACAGCATGTTATTTACAAGAAGTGAAATATCATGCCTTGATTTGGCCTAGCGTGTCAGATATTCCTCTAGAAAATTGTTACATATGTTCATCTTGTTTTTTTGCCAAGATTGGGAAATTGTTAAATATCTTTTATGTACCACTTGTCTACATTGGAGAGAAGAGTAACGGGGTGCCTGAGATTACTCCTATGCAGCCCTTTCATTGTTCATCATCTGGGATTGAGTCTGTGAGAGGAAAAAAAAACCACAAACTGCACCAAAATTATGGAGACACACAGGAGAAAGAGGAACAAACTTCTGACCATTAACTCTCTGCAGCATTCAGCCGTAATGTCTCTTAGGCCACTTTAGCATACACCTGAGTGGAAAGTCTCAAGACAGAACTGCAACCAAAACCCAACATATTTACAAAACAAGACCAAGGTTCAGAAACACCAGTTTTCAAGGTGTTCCCTTTCTGTTTTCTACTTTTAAACCAGCACAGAAACATGCTGTTAAACAGCAAGGGCACATCTCACATAAAATCTTCTCAAGTGAAATATTAAAAAGCTCATATGGCAAAGGTCAGGTCATTCCTGGACACCCACAGCCACCATAGGAGCAAAAGCAGGGCAGTACCTTTCATCCAGCACTAGAACAAGCAGCATGCAAATTCATCTTCCTTTGACTACCCAGGCTATCGTGTCTGTTACATTTATAGTGCACCTGGCAACCCATCAGATGGCAAAGCAGAGATCTTGTTGATTGCCCCACATTGGGCTATCCCCCAGCCAGCAGTGGGCAGGTGTCTCTTGTTGCCTATCTGCCCACCTTACTGGTTAACCCTGGGGGAAAAAAACAGCATCTAAAGACCTGAAGATCATTGATGGCTTTTATTTCATTTCTCATTAGTTGGGATTCTTCATAGAAATAGAAAATTTTGGCTTATAGGTCCAGCCACAGAGTTCCTCTAACCTAAACTCTTCTAAACTCATTCTATAATGTTTTGGGTTTGTTTATTTGTTTAAAATAAAAATAGGGATTGGAAGGGCATATGTAACACCATTTTTGTTTTATGTGTGTGGGGGGGGGGGGGAGGGGGTTCAAGCTTTAGGGTCCCAAAATAATGACTTCCTCTGTATTTAATTTGTCATGCAACTAAGGTGACAACACTGTCTCTATCAAACCTTGTTGGGAGAAGGGACTCCACCAGGTAGAACATGAACACTGAACTTTCACATATAGAATACAAAAGTGGTGAAATGCAAACCAGACCTGTAGCCAGTGCTTCGGCTGGTTTACATTGACTTGCTGAAGGCTGTGAAATTGCTCTGATCTGCGTCAGCAGAGCATCTGGCCTTTGTGCCTCTCTCCGCTGATACAGCCACGGAGGGTGGGCTGCTAGGGCGAGTCCTGCACTTTTCGTGCCTGATGCGCAGTCCACAGCTGCCTGGGCCCTTCTCAGCAAGGAGCTAATTGCAGAGTCCTCCAGCAAGTTCTCATATTAGTAAAACTTCATTATTTCATCAAAACATACAAAAGAACATTTCCTGGTCTATGCTGAACTGCTATAAATAATTATACCAGAGTATTCCTGGCAAATCAGTGAACAAAGCAGAACCTTACTCATTTGCTGTGCTTGTGGTCTTGAATTTCTACATGCTACACATTCCTCCCCTTGGTGTACAGACTGTCCTGGATACCTGTATGCTGAACAAGTAAATAAGACAGACTATTTGTCCACCTACTCATTATTTTCAACATATAATTTACAAAGCATGAAATAATGAGATTACACTAGTGATGAAAAACAATTCTTGGAGATTCACCTGAATGAAGACGTGAGTCAAGACTTTGCCTGAATCAAGATTTCATTTCCTCCCATACCTTGTTGTGTGTGCACATGTATGAGAAGGGAACCGGGGGATAAAGGTTACTGGACTCAGGATATTAATTTTTTGGCTGAAATCTTGATCTCGGAGTGTACCATGCAGTGTTGATTTGGATGCAGAGACATATCACCCCATACTTCAGTGAGGCCATGGCAGTAAACTTCATCGAGAAAAGAAATATTTCTGATGGATACATGGCAAAGTGTTAGACTAATCAAACCAGTGAACTGGCCATAATTCGTAGGATCATAGAATCACTTAGGTTGGAAAAGACCTTTAAGATCACCAAGTCCAACCTTCAATTCACTGATAAGGCCAAAATATGTATCTTTTCTGTCTGCAGAACACATTTTTCACACATTTTTTTTGTTGGGCTCACTGGCTTGGCAGGAGCCATGTCTGCCTGGAGGAACAGCCCTGCGAAAGAGCATTGTGGGGTGAGCGTTGTGGCAAGTGCGAGGTCAGCAGCTCTTTCAGAGTAATTTCAGTAATTTAAGCAAGGAACATTTAAGATTCTGGGTAAAAACTGCAAATAGGAGTTGTCTCAGCACATGAAATCCAATAGTTCTGTGCTCCTCAGTGCTCATGCACACAAGAGGGCAACCAGGTATCCCCCAGGCTGCAGGCTCCGTGCAAGACGCGGCAGTGTGGGGCAGCAGCCACAGCTCTACGTGTCCCACATATGTTACCAGCATTTTTAAGTTCAGAAGCCTGCATTTCTTACACCCTGCAAGACAAAAGGAAAACAATAACTCTCTCTTGGTAGGAACCAACATGCAGTGAATGTCCAAGGTCTCACAAGCACTGCTGGTCCCACTGAGCTGCCCGAAGGCAGTATTTCCATGGCCCGGGGCTGGGACTGCTGGCCATGAGCAGCTCCCAAGACCAGCTCAGCTCGTGGCTGGTGGCTGGCTGGGGACTTGGGGGATTTCCCATTCACCCCCAGAGAGCAGACGCATCTTTTTTTTTTTTTTTTTCTAGCATTTATGAGGAACGTACTGAAATGCCTCTCTGCCTCTACTGTGCAATGTCAAAGATTAACTGGCTCAGGGGTAGCTCAGACCCCTGTTAAGGATCAGCCTTAGTATTCACAGCATTTTTTTTCCCTAGCCCAAAAAATAATTTGTCTGGAAAAGGTTTTAAAATCTAACCAGCCTGAAGTTAGCAAAATAAATGCCAGGGCTGCTCATCTAGTTCAATGTGTCTGCATGTCTGAAACCCTCAGATCTTAGTAGCTTGATTTGATTATCTTGATTATCAGCATCTGCTTTAGTGGCTTACACTATCAAACAGAAGACATCAGTTTAAATTATGGCTTCTGTCTTTTACCTCCTGACAGAGCTGTCATGCCCAGACTGTGAGGAGGAGGATTGTAAAAGCAAAAGAGAGGAAATAAAACTGCACGAGTGTTAGGGCATCCAAAACAGGAGGGAAAAGAGTGGGAGCCCTCAGAAACTGTGGCTTTAGGTCACTGCCCCAGGAAACCCTATTTGGGAAGGTCATTTCCTGCATGCATGTTTGTATGTGGGAGCTCCTCTACACCTCCAGACGCTGATGGAAACCTAACCATGGTGAGATGTCCAAAAAAAAGTTCAGCCACACCAGTAGCCATTCATTTCTCATCTGGACACTTTTTGATGCCTTTGGACAACTTCTCCAGGCTTAGGGAATGTTATATGGCAGGATATATCTTCTTAGCTTTAACGGCTTTGCCACATTACTTGATCCTTCTCTTGCCAGTCTTTTCAAATCTGCAAGGATGTAGGAAAAGTCATTTTCCTGGATCATGGAGAAGCAGTTGTGACACAGCTTAGATATGAGACTTCTGTTGGCAGAGGTAATGACGTTCAGTCTCGTATGTGGAAAAGAGCTGAACAGAGGGAAAGTTTGTAGGTAGGACCTGAATTTTTCTCATATATTTTGTAACAAAGAATATTTGCC
This sequence comes from Anseranas semipalmata, assembly GCA_013399115.1. Taxonomy (NCBI): domain Eukaryota; kingdom Metazoa; phylum Chordata; class Aves; order Anseriformes; family Anseranatidae; genus Anseranas; species Anseranas semipalmata. The sequence goes on from VXAA01006703.1 coordinate 351,146, forward strand.
TCGCTGGAGTTGGGGTGTTACTGTAAAGGAAATTTCAAACATTAATATTTGCAAAAGCTCTTTTTCTGGTCCACAGATTGCTGCCTCCAAACCAGAACATTGTGAATAGGCAGATCTGGAGCTGGAGTTATTTCTGATGTTATGTTCCCTTTTGTTTTGTTCTGTTTTGTTTTGTTTTGTTTTGTCTTCCCAGGCCCTTCAGTTTTATCTCCTCTTCTTTTTCACTGTTGCAAGATATCCACAATTCTTCATTTTACTCAAGGCTTGTTCCTCTCACCCATTCTACTTTTGATTTCCTTTTCTTCATTTTCCCAAGCTGCCTGCCCTTTCTCATCATATCATACCTTTCTTTTCTTTCACAGTGCATGAAAATAGGTGTTTCCTTTGCTCCATGCTAAAGCAGTTGGTTGTCATTAAAGTCATCAAGTAAATTGCACATAGAAATGACACCAATACTTTAAGGATCTTTGTCTTTTATTATTCCAATAAATGCTCCTTTAACGAATGCCATACCTTTATTGCAGTGTTTTTTCAGTGCTCATTCTGTGGCCAACATTCCATTTTGTGCCATACACCCGATCCTTCCTTCTTCCTTCCCCAGGGCATCCAAAGCTCACCAACCTGCTTGGGACAGTCTCTCATCTCCAATATTAAAGACAAGCAGTTGGTGCATGGTCACTTGGGTGACCATTCACACAAATCAAAAGTATGTGATTCGAAACATCGAACATGCAATGCCATGTTCATTAAAAAAAAAATGCACAACCTCTACTGCTTCAGGTATGGTCATTTAAAACACTCGAACAATTATGAAGCATGATCAATTTTATTGATAGTTTGTGAATGGACAAAAAAGCTAAATCTGACAAATCACTAGTGATGGATAGCTCAGTGTATAAATGAAAGAAAAAAAGTAAGGGAATGATTTTTATTAGATTTCTGAACAGCCAAAAGGTTTTTAAATATAGTTGTTGTTGTTGTTTTCTAAAGAGCTGAAAAAGAAGCTGCTTATGTCAGGCTCTGCATATTGCTGTCAGGTATAACAAACAAGCAAGCCAACAAACAAAGCCCACAGCAGAAGAGGCAGGACACAGTTTCTCTCAGCTAAAATGCTAGCCAGGTTAGGCCGCTCCTGAGATGCTCCCATAGCAGCCAACGCAGAGGAAAGGACGGGGCACACCTCTGCCTCTGCAGACCATTGCCGACATGGTGAAGGTGGGTTCAGATTGTGATTATTCATTTGGTGGGGCTGCTTTGGGGCATCTCCACTTGGGTCAGCCCCCAGAGGCACAGAAGCATGGGGTAACCAGAGATGGCAGCGGGGCCAGAGGTCTGCAGCGAGAGGGAACGACTTCACCTCTCTAACTATCTCCAGACTCTAAAAAGCAGTCCTGGACTCGGTCAGTATTTCTTCATGATGTAAAGATCTAAAACATGAAGCTGATATACAAGAGAAAGAAATTTGGGGTTGTTTCATGAACTTAAATAATGCATTGTTATTCCAAGTACTTAATTAAGATGTATGAGCTATAGTTTAAAGTGTAGTTTAAAAGTCATAACTATTTCTTTGAAACTCTTGAAACTGGCTATATCAACAAATTTAGAAGATAAAATTTGTAATATGCAACATAAGATGTTTGGCAAAACTGTACCATATTCAGAAAACTGAACCTCGATTTATTTTCCCTCAAATTTGTCCAACATTAGTGGGACTGTAAAAGAAAGGTTAGATTTTCCCATCACATAACCAGAAAAAATTGTGCCAGTCGCACTCCCCGCTCTCCCCTCTAGCTGCACGTGCATCTCCCAGTGTCAGATGTTGATGCACATTTCAAAGAGCTTGTGATCCCTTTTGGTGTGCAAGCTGAAGGAACTGGTGGAATAAAGGGAAATGCTGTGAGTACAAAATTGACTTGCATAATGGGAGCACCACTTGGCAGCAAAGCCGCTGTGGTGCTACTTCCATTCCCAGGATTTAAAAGGAGAAAAAAGATACAACTGAGCTGGTACTTGAAGGTACTTGATGATCCTCAGACATTGTTAGTGTGAGATACACCTGAGAGGAAATTTGCTGCATCTCTGACACCTCATCAGAGACGTGAGAAGCTGCTGTAGACAGCAGTATAGGTGTTTAACAAAGGTTTCAGTTTCAAAACATCATTATAAACCTGCCTGTGTGTTTTGTTACAATAGCACCCGGACATGCTTCCACCTGGTGCTGGCAGGAGCCGAGGGTGGGACCGCCCCGGCAGACACAGCCCTTGCCTCTGCCGTCCCACAGGGAAGCGGAGCGATATCGTGGATGCTGAACACTCTCCAAAGAGCTGCGGTACCCTGACACACAGACAAACCATGTCGCAGCATCCCACATAAGCATGATGTGTTGGCAACCTAGGGGTCTACAAGGGCATTTCTAACAAAGCCAGCCTGAGAACAGCAAGATGGGCAACGTATTTCAGACCATATATACATATGTGTGTGTGTGTGTGTGTGTATTTCAATGAGTTGTCTCTATGGCTGAAAATTAGAATACCATGACTGCCCGTTTTCCATACTGGCAGTACTTTACAAGTGCCAGTGACCATTACGTGAGCAGTGAGGATGTAGGTAAGTATGATTGCCAGAGATGGTGCCAAGAGTTGAGAAATGAAGGCAGCCCCATCTCCCTCTTTGGTGCCACTGTTCCCATCAGCAAAACATTTTCTCCATTTCCATAAGCTCCTCCCGAGCTCATGCCCATGCAGCAACCCCTTGGAAGCCCCCAGAGTCCAGGCACACACAGGACCTGCCCCTCCTGCCTCCTCCTGCCCCCTCCTCTCCCCTCCTGCCCCGCTCCCCACCGTGATACCCGGCAGCGTTGGTCCTCCCTTGTCTGCATGGGGTGGCTGTGCCTTGGGGTTGTACTCTGAACCTCTGCTTTGATTTCCCTTGGACATTGCTGGTAGCTACCAATGGTTCATTTTTGGATGATCCTGAAACTCAGTGCAATTAAAGCACATCTTGCTCTCCGCTGAACACCGGGGCCACTCTTGACACCCACTCTCCTGGCTGCACTTTCTGGGGCACAAGGACAGCTGAACACCATCACGCAGTCCTAAAAACTTTCTACAGGGACAATCCCTCCTGCAGGATCCTGATCCAAATGGGTGCTCACTTGCTTCAAAAGGCAGTGCTGCTTTAAAGAGGGGGAACTGCACAAGGGGATGGGAAGGCTTCAGTCATGTAGAACAGACTCCAAGAGGTACCTGCTGCTCATTAAGAGGTAGACTTCTCTCGGGCTGTGTGTCATGTCAATCACTGCTTTTTTGCAGTCCCAAAGCCTTCTCTTCCTCTGTTAGAAGCTGTTATCATCTTCAAAGCCATATCAAAACAGCGTTTGTTCTGCACTTTGATTTCCCCCACACAGAGAATTCAAAGAGTACAGGTCTATTGGAGAGAGAGAAGGAGAGGAAGCATTTCAGATGCTGTCTGTTTTCGCCACACGTCGGTGAGTTGGGTGCCCGGTGATTAGCACAGCTGAGGGCGGCTGCCCCCGCCACCTCCCACCACCGAGTACACTGGCTGCATCGGTCGGGCTGCATTCGCTCTCTCTCTCACCCAAAGTCACATTTGTTTAGGAATAGAAAATGGTAACCAAATGTGAACTCAGTATATCTGATAAAAACCATGACAGTTGTTTCAGTTTTGCAAAAGGAAGCTAATACATAAGTGATCTCAGTGAGTGGAGTGAAAGCCTAAATGAATCGAGCATCATCGACACATCACCTAAGGGTGCACGTGTTCATGTGATTGCCACAGTCAAAAAAAAAAAAAATCCAGTTCACTTTAAAGAAAGGCAAATGGAAAATTTTATTTCCAGACATTGAGGAGGTGGATATCCACTGTCCACTGATTTTCAAGGTAAAACAGACCACGTTGCCTAAGTGTGCTGCAGCACTTCCACAAGCACCAGGTTGGTACAGATCATTAGAAACACAAACAAAAGCACAAATAAGTAATAGCAAAAGGTTAGGTTTCTATATAAAAAAGCATGCACACCCAAAAACAAGGAACAAAACAAATAATAATAAAAAAACTCCAAACAACATCATACAAATTTAGATACTGTGCCTTGAAATAACAGAAAAACCTGGCTTTGCTAACACCAAGCTATATGCCCCTTAAGTCAGTTCAAGCCAATATAAAGTGACCAAATTCCTTATTCCATGGCCTTTGGATCTTTTGCAGAGAAGAACAGATATCTGAAAGATTACTAAACTGTAAATAACCAAAAGGTAACTAAACAGGTAAATGTGTATAACTGTCTATGCGTTGTTGGCTGTACATTAGGAGCCAGACACACAGATAGAAATGCCTTTGAAAATCCCCCTCGGGGACCTCAGTCTTTTAGCTGCTCCCTGTCACTGCAGGCCATCACATTGCAAGAGCTTCGTCTTTTTTTTTTCCCTCAAGTGAACATCACAAAGATTCAACGCAGGGCCAGAAGCATTGCAGGCTGTGTTGTCACCCCACTGAATGCCCCCTTTAACACCTTTCCATCACCTGCTGGTAGCCACCGTTCCTGGAGCTGGTGGGTGCGCGGTTTCGTTGGCAGGTGCAGTGCTTTCAGTATTAACCAGGAAAACAAGGCTTTATTTCTCCTTCCTGCTTCCAAAGCGGTCTCATCCTCACCACCTTTCTTCTTCCATTACTTTAAGTGCATAACTTCAGCCCCATTCCAGCCCTACCACCCTGTAATTCTTTATTTTGATCTCTCCTTCTGTCTTCATCAAATCTTGTTCAAACCGATTATGGTCACTATTGTTTCTTTGTAAGACCCTCAGCATCCTATTAAAAGTTTATTTACAGACCTATTGATGAATGCATCATCTGTACAGGGCTATTGATGAATGCATAACAACGTGAACTCAAGCACATCAGAAAGTTTATATCTTTCTATTTTGTTTGACTTTGTTAAAGTGAGGAAACAATTATTTTGGACAAAATACTTCTACACAGACATTGTTTCTTTTGCATTTATATGTTAATAGCTCAGAATTATATGGTCCTTATTTTGCTCTTTACCTGCACAAAGTAATTCTCAGCACTTTTCAATAATTCATTGAAAGCTTTGCTGCAGGGCTGCTGCATTCAGAAAACTACGTGATTGAGCAGAGTGATGCAAAGTTTGAGTTTTTCCAGCAGAAGCTGATGAACATATTGTGTCACACAAAGATCGCACTGTAGTAGATGCAACTTTTCATTGCCCATGTAGGTAAAACACAGAAAAGAGCAATAGGTTGCACCTGCTTTTGCAGCATCTGCAGGGCTGAAATCGGATTTTAGCTCTCTGTGCTTTGCAATGGTCCAGGTCTGTACACATCCTACAGAAACATGCAGCTGTCAGTTGACAGAGCCGCTCAGGAGCACAACAAATAACTGTGCCTGAAACAAGAAATCCAGAAACTTTATACAAGGATGCATCCCACAGTGGATTTCATAAATCCACATAAAACACTACTCCTTGGGTTTTGTCTAAAATAGATAGTTACAGGCAGATAATCATTTTTTTAACCTAAGGAATTAACAGACTGGAATCCAGAGTGTGCAAGTTCCATTGCTTTCTTACTCAGAGAGGGGTGGGTTTATTTAGTTATTAAGGGATTTATGTACTCTCACAATATAGCCCAATTAAACTTGACAGCTTTTTCACAATGGATTCCAGCCTGATGGCAGCTGAGACACACTACATTAAGAAAGACAGCATAATAAAGGATATAACTAGCTGAATTAGCTATCGGTATATTTTGTGCTCCTTTGTTTATGATTTTTGCCATCTGATAATCATGAATCTTACATTTGGATACGGGGAGGCATGTTCTGTGCATGGCACATAACTTGATGTTTAACCAGCTGGCATCACTCCATACTGTATATGGTAAAAACCCACAGAGCCACATGCACGCCTTATTAATATTGACACGTCTTTATTACGAATAGTCGGTGCTCCCTCCCTCTCTCCCCTCCCAGGCTGCCCGTGGTGGCTGCAGCCAGCACTGTTTCTGGAAGGGTTTGACTACACTGGGGCTGTGGGCTCAGTCACTTACTTCTGTGCAATTCTTTTAATTCTTATTTTTTTCTTTTCATCTGAAATTACGCAATTTTGCAATAAGTAAACTTAGAGTTTACTTACAAATAAGTAAATAAGGGCCTGGCTGCTGCTCAGGGAGCTGCTGCTCTGCTTAATGCTGCTGGATGTACTCACAGGAGAGAACAGCCTGGCTTCAGAAACTGCAAACAAATATAGCACGGATGAGAGAGCTCAGAGAAGTGCATTGTGAACGCTGACGAAGAAATATTAATTTAAACAGCTATTCATGCTGAAGGAAAATCTGCTGAGTACACTGGATGTTCTCCTGTAACAATGCTCGTATGGAAGATCTTTGAGATTTGAACACAAGATGCCAGAACTTTCAACGGTTTTTGAACCTAGATGCACTCACTGCAAAAATACTATTACTCCTAAGAAATTCACTTCCTCCTAAGGCAGTTTGCCAATGCAAAGCTCAGCCCTCACCCTGCAGCTCTGCAGGGCCGTCATGCTGGGACCTGCCTCTCCGGAGCATCGGGTCAGGAGCTATGGGGCGATCCCAGCTCCCGGCACCGCTGACCTCCTCCACCGCGCCAGGAGAGCACCTCCGCAATGGGCCAAGCCTCTCGCTTTATCCGCCTGCACTTTGAAGTTATCATATTTACATCTGTTAATGGTTCTCCTTCAGGGTAATCACAGGGGGGGATTAATTGTACTCATCAGTTTAATTATGTCAGCTCTGAATTGCTTCACTTTTTAGCTTAGGCTGTAGTGTCCAGCACAACAGTCACCCCAAGGAGTGAGCACATGCATTTCATAGAGGCGTTCTGTCTTTCCTTAGAATATGAACTTTGGGCACCTTTGATGTGTAACTTCCCATTTTCTTTGCATTTGTGGTCTGAAAAGGAGCTTATTTCCTTTTTCCGTATGGACTTTCAGTTTACCAGCACTGGACTGATCATGTTGTTCTTTCGCCATGAGGCTTCTCTTCTGTGCTTGGATTTTCCCTCCTTGTCTCTGGGACTTGCTTTTCCAAAGACCTTAATTATTTCTCTGCATCTTGTCACCTTCTGCTTACATTTAAAGGCAACCTTCTGAAAGCATGCAGCCCTTACTCTGTGGTTCCCCAGTAGAAATCCCTCTTAACCCCAGTCCAATCAGGTTTCCTAATGAAGCAAATGGGCAGCACACGTAACCCAGCCGCTGGCTTGCTCCCCCCTGCAGGGAAGATCCCAGGGGCCAGGAGCTATGCTAGTTACACAGTTCACACCTGGAGGACGCTATAGACACTGTACAAACATTGCATGAATGCAACACTTCGGTGTGTGTTAGTTACTCCTTCAGCTGCTCTAGGTACAGAAATACAACCTCCTCCTAAGCATGGCTTGTGAACAAGCAGGGGAGACTCGTACATCTTCCCATCACTCTTCTGCATTTTGCAAACTAATTAGCTGTCAGGGCAGAATATCCACTTCTGAAGTAATTTCTGATGGCTTTATTCTGTCCAGAAAACCCAGCCCTGGATGTACTGGCTGCTGGAGTGTGTGGCAGCCACCCACAGCCCACGTCGGGGTCCCCAGCAGGGGCTAGGTGCTGGCACCGGCCACACATCCCAGCAGCATGAGGCAGTGGTGCAGGGGAGTTTGGCTCTGAATTAGTGCAAAGTCAACACTTTTTTGTACTTATTTAAATGTACAAACAAGATCACTACTGGGCACGTTTCCAGCCTTTCCAAGACTTAAACAAGTTCCTCCAAAATGTATTGTCCACAGGGTTTGTGGAGGAGAGCAGGAGAGGGCTTGGGTGATGGCTGGTGGCCCTCAGCCCAAGAAACCCCAACATCCCTCTTCTTGCTGTGGACCTGGACAATAGTGTAGGGCTTATATATATATATATATATATATTACTAATTTCAGCTCTTTTTGCAGTAAGTAATATTTGTTTTACAGAGATTTTTGAACCCAGTACCGTTGGATCCAGGGCTGGAAAGCTCCAGAGAAGATCCCTAATACTCTGTTACTTTTCAACATGTTTAACTTTAGGTTCATTTTCTCGGTGTGTGGATACAAGCTGCATACACTTTCTGACCTTGATGATAGTAATTAGAATTGACCTCCCAAAAGAAGAAGAAAAAAAAAAAGATGAAACCAAATTTGGCTATTCTTGGGATTTCCAATTCAAACTTCAAAGTATTTCCAAATAGTCTTGCTATTTTATAAGCTAAAAATATCGACTGCTTCAAGGAGAATTTTTGTTTGGGCGCACCCAGAAGAAATGCAGAACAGGCAAGGAAAGCTTATGCTACGTGAATTTGATTTTTCAACAACCCACACTGTGTAAGCCACTTACAATGAATGTGGACATAGTAAAGAAAATGGGAATAATGATACTTGCTCTCTTTTGCGAAGTACTTTTTTATAAAAGCATTATGTAGGGCTTAGCCATATTAAGAGTGTTTATAGTGAAATAAATTGAAAATCCTGAATTATTTCAGTCCCTTGCAGTGCCACAAATTGAATGTGGTTTCTACTAAAGCACATCTCAGAAAAAAAAATTCCATGAAAGCTGGGTATCTACAAGATATTTATTGGAAGCATGCTTCTAGGAATTAATTCTCTTTTCTATAAACCCTACAAATTCTTGCAGGACTCACTGGATCACTTGCTCTGATGTGCTCAGCCTTGACTAGTTGACAGTAGCCAACCCTTGTGTCTGTTTCCATTTCTGTAGTAATAGGGTAATTTTAACTACAGTGCTTGTTCACAGTAGAAAATGTTCCTGTGGCATACAGCACTAGAACCTCCTACTGGGAAGATTTGGCACTTAGGCTATCACCATTAAAATCTTATTAATTCTAATTATTATGCCATTCCCTGAAGAATAAACCATGTTGCATCTTCATAAAGTGCGTAACGGGTACCTATTTCCCTGCTCTCCATAATTCTAACACATGGTATTTGCTTTCACTCCCACCTTCTAACTCCCTTTATTCCAGCTTGCTGTCACAGCTAACGTGAGCTGAAGATGGCTTTCTGCAGAATGACTTTCAGCCCTTAGGCCACCGCTGGATTTATTAATGTTTATGCACATTCCCACAGCCTACTGTGGAAGAGTTTTTTGTTGTTGTTGTTTTTTCAGTATCTCTGAGCATAATAGTATCTGTGCCACATATTACGAGACAGATTTTCTGTGTTTTTCCCAGCTAAGGGTGAGATGCGAGGATCTGGTGTCCCATTAGCCTGACAGGCGCTTGCAGGGGAGGAAGCTGTCAGGTGTAATTTTGTGAGCACCTGATTCCCGCGGGCCAGCGCCACGCGACAACACCGCAGACGTGAGGGGCCAGGCTCCAGGCGCTGGCAAATGGCCCCATTTGCAGGCAATGGGCTGTCCCCTCCTGCGCCAGCAGGACCTGCCCCACTGCAGCTCCGGTGGAGCAGAACAGCCCTGGTCCCTGCCCGTGGTCCAGCCCCTGCAGCAGGTAGTGCGTCCCACCACAGGCTGCTGCAAGGAACCTGTCTGGGAATTTCACTCGGCACTAAAAAAGGGAGTTCTGATCATGAGATTCCAGAAAATCTTCCTGGAAACCATGCATGCTCTCCACAGACCTATAAAATTTCCCATGTTATATGTTTAGTTATAGAAGTATAAAACATTTACATAGTTTATATTATTTTATATGTATTTGATATATTCTTTCTAAGCATGTGCAAATTCTGCATCTACCAATTATTCATCTACCAATTCTCTGTATGATTTCAGGTGCGTGAATAGCCCTGATGAAATCAGTGCATGCAGTTAGGAGTAAGTTTAGTTCCTCTCCCAGCTCAGGCTTACTGGGCACAGTATAAACCTAACTGCTGTCACTGCTCTAAATGCAATTCCCTGAACTTTAAGTTATATAGAGCCATCAGAGTTTCTTAAGTCAGAGTGGTTTGTTGCAGCCAAGGGTGTTTTTCCATGTGTGGGGCAGAGGACAGACCCTGTGTCTCTGTCTCAGCCGTGTCTGAACTGGCCTGGCACTGCCTAACTGTGGTACCCAGCTGCATCTGACCAGGCTCCCAAATCCTGCCTCTGTGCCCAGAGTCCACACAGACCAATGCAAGGCCAGGCTTCGCACCTATCCGAAACAGATCTCAGCCTCCTATTGTAAAACCTGCATATAAAACACACGGTATTTCTAAATCATCCCGTTTTTATGTAGATGTAACACTTTGTCACACAATACACTTCTATACAATATTCGTCTATACAGTGAATTAACAACACCTTTTGACAAAGTGCTATCTACTGCCACCATCACCATGTGATAAAGGTACTTCTACATTTTTCATTATTCAAGCACACTCCCAAGCACCCAGAATGAGCAGTGAAATACTTAATGAGACATTTATCTAGTCTATGTATTTTACATTTTGCTGATAGTATAATGAGGCAGAGGTACTGAAATGAAACATCCCTAACATTTCACATAATTTTCCACTTCCACTCCACCATTTTTAGTATTGCTTTTGGGTTTTTCACTGTTCGATGTTTTGAACTTTATCATCACTATCAATAATCACTATGTCAAATGCAACACTCTGCTACGCTTTTTTGGCTGAAAGAATGCCTCACCATTTATCTTCAAGCATATTAGGAAGATGATTGCAGTCTAATAAATAAAGCATCAATTTCTCATTCAGTTTCAGTACCTCATGTAGATTTTTCCCAGTATTGTTGCTGCATTTTTAGTTACCCAAACCTTTATCAAAGCTATTAAAAACATATTCTTCACTGTTCCTAAGATGCGTTTTTATGCCTATTTCTGCCACCTCTGTTTTCCGTAGAACCCAACGCTCTTGACCAGCGGAACTTTTTGTGTCTTTATTTTTTCAGTGATGTCCTAATCAAAGAGAAGTAAGATTTATGGGGAGATACAGTTTATTAGACTAATTTATATAGCTGAAAAGCAGCCAACTTCTTGGGCACACAAGTCCTCATTTAAATCGCTGTCCTTAATGTAACTGTTTATGAATTGGTATATTCTTTGACTACTTCTTAATATTATTTATATTGATTGTGCAGTTTATTTGTGCAGCAATCCTAAAGAAGGTCAGAGAATATCCATACAACCATATATTTTATTTATACAACATTCTCGTCTACACAAAGAGCACTGAAGTTTCCTTCATGTGAAAAATTATATTGAGTACTAACAACTCTATTTGAATCTTTCTGAAACTGTCAGAATCTTTCAAAACTGAAGTGACCACTATCTGCTTTTTCCAATGCATTACAGGGTACATTTTTATTTAGTACAGCTATATTCTTTGTATGTAGTCTCCCAGAGGAAAAGCAGATAACTCATCTGTGTGCCCTGTAAAACCCAATGCAGTCTTCTAATTTTTAAAAAACTAATCTAAGATTTCTGAATTTGTGCAAAAACATATTTTTTTTCTAGACTATCTCAGCCACTATTTGGAGTTATTTTCTCTGTCAGATTAGTAATTTTTGTGGCCAATACCCAAAATCTAACGATCTGCCGAATCCCATGACCAGAGGCATCACAATGATGAAAACCTGGTGCTTCCTCGAGTGGTTGAGACCATGGGGACCACAGGAGCTTAACACATCCCCTGCCTTGAGATCTACACAAATAGATGCTTCTTCCTTGTTATAAGGGAAATGCAGCTCACAGGCCCTGCACCCATCACATCCACTGAAAGAGTATGAGAAAAAATATATGTGCACTGGAACAAGAGGTCAGAAGTATTCTGCTTATGTTCTGAAAACAAGGGAAATCTGAATATTTATTTATTTTTACTCATGTATTACTTCTGCACAGGAACATTCCTACTATATTCATTCTTCATTTAAGAATAATTAGAAGAAAATAGCTTTCATAAAAAGGGAGTATACATAGCACCTCTAATTAAAAAAAAAAAAAAACCACAAAGAAATAAATCTTGTTTAGAATATTGCATTTATTTTCTATTATCTTGTTGTTTTGTAATATTTCTCATCCTTGTCTCCCCATCTCCTGATATAAAGCACATTGGTCTCCCTTTCTGTTCCTAAACTACTGGTGCAAATATCAGGCTTATGAAAATGATTGCTTCTGCCCATGGGAGGCCTCCATAAGCCTGATGGCAACCTAAGGATTCACCCATTTCCCAGATGTAATCCCATCTGGCCATAAAGCCCACTTAATTTAATCCCATCCACCCGTGCAGCTGAGGAGAATTGGTGCAGGCTCTGGTCCCCAACCTGTGATGGCGGTACAGAACAACTGGAAAACCTCCTCAAATTCCATCACATGCTGCGAAAGGCAATTACCAGGATAGTGATTTTTTTCTGTCCTCAGTCTTCTTAAGGTACAACATGGCCTGGACCCGCAGGGGCCTGGCTGTCACCTTCCTGTGGGAGGTGACAGGGAGCATGTTCGCAGCAGGGAAATATTCTGCCACTCTGCCACCAGGCATGGAGAAATCCAACTTGTCCAGCCCCCGCCGCCTTTTCCATTCTTCTGCTGTATGTGCACAGAAAAAGGCATTTAGAGTGTGTTCCTGCCTTTGCTGGCAAGCAGATCTCTCTTCTGGTGTGAGCTCGAGTAAATCTGAGCATGGACATATTCATGCATAGCTGGGGTGGGTTTCCAAAAGCACAGTTGCAGCTAGTTCCAAAGCAGCCTAATTGTCAGGCGTGCCTTTAAAATTTACCTTGAGTAGTTAAACTGAAGAGAGCTTGTACAATCCAGTCTTAAAGGACAAGCAAGTGCCTTTCCTGAAGCAGTATATTTCCTCAAGAACTACTATTCTTTCCTATAATAAGATCTGCAGCTAACCAAAAATCATGAAATATGACTTTGGCCAAATTCAGCATGCTTCTGCAAGAGGAGTACCTAGAAAATTGAAACACTCTAGATGAATGAGATTTACAAAAGCTGGCCTCATTTAGTGATGAACTGGAACTTTTCAAAGGCATCCTCAAGTGCCACCTACGAAGCAGATCAGCAACCTTCTAAATAATTTTTTTAAGCATTTGACACTTCCAACAAACAGATTTTACTATTTTTCTCATCATACATTTTCCACATACTGTGTCTGTACTTTCCATTCCAGTAAATAGATTATTAATCTTGTTACTATACAAAGGATAGTTTTGTAGCCTTTTTTGAATATGTTCCGATATAATGAATTGTAACTAAAAATCCTGAAGCCTCCAGATGACAGGCAAAGATTACCACATCTGATTCTGGTTATAAAAAATGCAAGTTAATTTGCTGGAGTGTTATGTATTTAAGCACACTGCTCATGTTTAAGTTTATTTGGTTACATCTGAGTAATTTAGGTCAACCGAGTCAAATAATACAATGACACAGAACTGAAGTCTAGAAGATTTTTTGCCTCCTGTCTTAGCCCTTCATCTTCAATTGTCAACATACTCCAAACTTCACTATCTCTGTTAGAATTGACATTGGAATCTGCAGCAGTATTTGTCTTAGTCCAATATTTGCCTCATTCCCACTTCTTACTCTCAGTATTTGCCTTATTCCCGAGAGTTTTAATTTTTGTGTTTGTCATATGCCTTCCCTGTTCCCAAAGACTCATCTGATCTGGTTTCTTCTCATTGCATCTGTAAATGATGGCGCGGAGCATGCATGTGTAATGCAGGACACTGCAGGAGTCGAGGACAACGACCCGCAGGCCGGGCGGTGAATCCGGAGCTGCCGCATGCTGCTCCGCGTGTCCGTCGGCTCAGGCGGGGACGAGCAGACCTTGCTGCCCCCTTTTGCTTGTAACGCCCGCTTGCTGTACTGTCCACATGCAGAGTGTGTGCACGTGGACGATTCACTACCCAAGCCCTGCTGAAACAGGCCAGCAGCAATTGGGCCCCTCTCCCAGCAACCTGGCAGTCCCAGCGGTGTTCTGGGCACCGCCGGCACCCTGCAGAGGGGCAGGGAGAGCAGCTGAATGGCTTGGTCAACAGCTGCACAAAGGCCACCATTTCCTGATGGCTGTGATCAACAAAAGTTGGACAAGCCTCCGCGTAGTCTTCTCCTTCCTGCATCTCCATCATTCCACTGAGGACATCACATTTATCGCACAAATCCACTGCATGAGCCAGGAAGGGGAAGGAAGAAAGCAAGCAGTTTCTAGTCTTGGGTCAGGATGCATGTAGGAATCAAAACCTTTAGGGAAAAAAAGAAAAAAGAAAAAAAGAAAGAGGGAAAGAAAGAGATTGCAAGGGATGCACACAACCCACCTGCAAAAGGAAGTCTCTGGGTTCACAGGCCACAGACTGCCCAGCAGCGGGCAGCTCGGCATGCTGCGAGCCCCCGAGCAGAGGAGCCCCAGGACAAAGCGCACCTGGGAGGGAAGCTGAGGACTCGGCTGGAGATGTGAGGCCACAGTAAGGTGTCCCTTACGTGGGTCTGAACCTTCCAGAGCAGGCAGTGGATGATTTGAGGAAGACAGCGTGAAAAACTGACTTTTTCACAAGGCTTGAAATACAAAAGTTATTTAATATCTGAGATGTTTACTTTACAAAACACAAGCATGCATCACTGACTTCACTCGTTCACACATCTCTTGTGGGAATTGGTTCCCATGGGAGCTGCTTCCTGTAGGTCTAATTCTGTTTCAGATCACCTGCAAAAGGAATCTGCCAGATTCCACACAACACTTTGCTGACACCATGCTAAAAGGAACAGAGATTATGAATTTTATGCCAGAAGGCTATTAATTCCAGGTCTCCTACTATGTTAAAACTGCATCAGTGCTGCAGTAGTGATCTAGAGTATAGTCTTTCAATGCAAATAAAAGGAACCTTGTTACTTTTTCTGTGATATATCTTCTTGGTAAACTGGTCTATACATCCAATCAGTTCCATCTTAATTATTGGTTGTATTATTATTATTCTATTGCAATTATTATTTCAGAACTCTCTAATGTCTTCAAGAGAATGAACAGTCCCTTGAATAAGACAATTACAGAATGAAAAGGCAAGAGAATGAGGGAATGGAGAAAAAGCGAAAGGAAAATGAAGAGTAAGAGGAATGGACATTAGCCAGTGACTGTTCATATCATAAAAAGAGACAGAATTTTACCAGACCATTATACATGCATCTCATTGGCTTTAAGACATATACAACAAGCACAGCAGACCTGTCGTACATTTTAACCATGCCATATCAGACACAGCAACAGCAGAGGGGGTAGATGTGGAGAGGGTCTTGTTCAGTGCTTGAGCAAGATTTGATGGAAAGTACTTGGCTGTGGCAAATGCATACAGGAGATGGGAACTGCAAGGTGGAATAAAGCAATGCAGTAATTTATGCCACTTCAATGAAAGATGCAGATCCACAAGTAGTCAGATTAATCCCTAATTTAGCCATAGCCTAGTACTCCTTGTTCCTGCTCAGTGTTTTTTAGGGCACTAGGGTTTTTTGAGTGTTTATGGTCTTGTATGACCTGCGACTACTGTGGGTGGTCCACAGCATGTTGCTGAACCCAATACACCTGCAACACCTTAGCTGGGTGGTAAAGCCACCCAGCTGGTTCTTGATTTTCTCTGGGGCCAGCTCAGTACTGCAAACGCTCTGTGTTTTCGCTTGTTTACATTTTGGCAGGATTGCAGACGTTCTTGCAGAAGTTTCTGCCTGAGCTCTAAATACTAAAATTATCTTCCCAAAGCCTAATTCCATCTAGTATGGTTGTTTTTGGTGTTGTCGATGTTAATTTAATGGAACGAGAATCATACCCTTACAGTATATAATGCACTGAGCATCCCTGTCCTCCCCATGCCTGCTGCTACCCAGACTCACCTTAACCATTGCTATCATTATAAGCAATTAACAGGGATGGTGCTAATGTGTTAATTTCTCTCCCTGAACTGGGTGGATTTTTACTGCAGCTTTTTGGATTACTGAGCCCAAATGCTGCAGTAATAATAAAGAAGTATTAATGTTATTTGCTAGTATTTTCCCCTTTGGATGCTATTTAATACTCTGTTCTCTCGTCTCTCCTCCTCTCATCTCTTATTACAAATCATAGCTTGCTTTACATACTAAGAAGCAGGCTGATGAGCTTGACAGTGAGAATTAATTGATAGAAATGACAATAGACTTTTCTTTCCATAACTAAAGTACTCAGTATACTAAAATATATAAAATACTGCCGAACTGGAAGATTCTTTATGAGGTTTTTCTTTTCTTTTTCTTCTTCTTCTTCCTTTTTTTTTTTTTTTAAATCAGAAATGACCTTAACAACCCAAGGAAATTCTGCACATCACTCCATCTCTTCCTATTGAGAGAAGTAGCACTGCCAGAATACACAGTACAATACGTCATGAATTCACATGCATAAGCATTTCGAAAATCCTTCTTGGACAAGGTTTCTATTTAATTGGCTTAAAAAGCCACTCTTCTCCCACACAGTCTTATGCAGAGCCATCTGTGCAGGGAATTAGCAATCTGGATAAATAGTCTGTGAAGGAATTCGCCCTGCCTGGCGCGGCTGGACGTTGGGGAGCTGAATTCCAGCAGCTGTGCTG
The DNA here is from genome assembly GCA_013399115.1 of Anseranas semipalmata. Taxonomy (NCBI): domain Eukaryota; kingdom Metazoa; phylum Chordata; class Aves; order Anseriformes; family Anseranatidae; genus Anseranas; species Anseranas semipalmata. Next base: position 367,749 of record VXAA01006703.1, read on the forward strand.
ACCGCTGCGCCGAGCTCACTGAGGGGCTGAGCAAATAAATTACGATGGAATAAAGGGCTCAGAAATGCACTCAAAATTCAAGCCATACTTGAAAAAGCCTGTTAGATGCGGGGGCTGGAGGGAAGAGTGAGAGCGAAGGAACAGAGGGGTTGTTAGGGAGCAGAAGTCGGGCATTCTTATAGTCATTTTTGTGTGGACGTGAGAGCTCTCGTGGTCTATGTTTCTTTGTCTGCTAATAGAAAGAATTTAGGAAGAGACATCAATGCCTTTCTAAGTGCAAATGAAATAAGGAAAAGATCACATAAACACTGCTATTGGGCACATAGTGTTGCTATTGCTATCTAAGAAAACAAACGCTACTGGGCACCACTGCCTTTGGGCAATTGCACCTTGGCTCCCAGTATCCCCAGCACGGTAAGCGCTGACAAGCAAGCCCAGCGTACAAAGAGGGAAGCTCCTGCTCTAGCACATGCACATCCTGGCTGTGAAACGTAAGCGACAAAAGAAAAAGCAGATAACCAAAACAAATTTAAAGGACATTCATGGTGCATTTTGCAAGCTGTGAGGCCTTTGATCAGGGCACCAAAAATCGCCAGCAGGAAATGTGCTGGAAGTTGGATTCATGGATATTAAATTTGCACATAGATGACGAAGAAAGCCAAGATTTCAGCTTCTCTCACCCCCACCCCTCCTAATTCTTACATGGACAGTTGGGAAAATCTTTTTCTCCTGACTGTTGGGGCTATAATAGAAGAATTCAGTTACACTGAAGCTCCTGTCACTTTGCGAGTGAGACGTTCCCATCCAGCCGCGAGACTCCGCCGGCTCCCACGGGGACCATATGGATTTTTCTTTCAGAAGAAAGAAAGCAGCATCTTACCCTAGTTTTAGTATGTCACATATTTAAATGCTTCTGAGCAAAATCCAGTGGGCATGCCCTAGGGATTATTCCCCAGATTTAGGATGGAAGGAAGCTACCACGCAGCCCAGGCTGGCACAGGAGTGCTGCCAGCATCACCCTACACATTAACAAAGGTGTGGTGGCACCTCCGGGACTCCTGGAGCAACATCAAATGGCTCCACGCATGGCACATTAATACAGCCTGTGTTCAAGCTGTTTGGTGCCCTTGCACCAGAACTTTCTCTGGACGCTGGCATCATTGCCATTGCAGTAGAATAATTCTTGAATCATCACTGTAGTGGGACACCTCTTGAACACCCTTTTCGAAGCAAGACTTCCAGGTCAGCCAGGTGTGCTCTTAATGCTCCTGCCTGCCAAGTGCCAACCCCAGGCCTGCTGGGAGCGGCAGTGGCGCCTGCAGGTTCTGCGGCTGCCCAGCCTCCCGCCTGCCATCGCAGCCTGCAGCCCGTGCCTCTCCTCCTGGCCACCTACCGCAGATGCTCGAGTGCCCTATGTGCCATTTCCTCATCAGTTCGCTCCTTTTCCATTTCAGTCCAAGGGAGTAAAAGTATCAGATGCCTGCTATCCAATCCAATCTCCCCAGCGGACACTAAAAGGATAATAAAAGGATAATTTACTAGTGTTCATTCAGATAATCCATCTTGAGCAGATTTTGAGCTATCTGCATATGCCTAATTAAGATTCACTGCAGAGCGTCTGCTGCCGGTGCCACGGTGGCTCCCGGCGCCGCGCCTGCCGGGGGCCCTCGCCCTCCTCCGCGGCCGCTCCTGTGCCCAGAGGTGCCCCTTGCGGGACAGAGGGCCCCAAGCAGGGCAGGGCCGCTGAAACTGGAGATTTGCGGAGTTTCTCTGCTTCATTGACGGAAAAAAATCTTTTCTGTGTTAGCAACAGTTTCAAAGAATATACTCCTAAGGGAGTCATCCTTTCAGCAATATAAATTACTTTAAAGGGGGAATCAGCCCAGGCAATTAGACCTTTTAGAACAGGTGACCACCCTCCTACGTATTAAATCTTTGAAGGCAAAACTGCCTCTCCCATCCCCAGCGATGCAAGGTGCTTGAAGTGTCAGTAAACATACAACCATAATTACATGAGCTGCCTCATTTCACCAGAATCTTTTCAAGATTCATCATCTGTGCATTGATTTTGGATCATAGGACTACATGCTTTTCTCTTTTGTTAACACATTTTTAAGCAAGATTTAACCGTGGAAAGATAATTTGCTCCTAAAGATTTTGTCCACGTTGCAATGACAAACCCTCCCGGTGTTGGGAACACGGCCTCTTTGTCGTTACCACCTCCAGGGCACCTGCCCTCTTCCTGCAGCACCTCTGCAGCCGAAGGCCGGCGAGCTCTCTCACACTTCCTCCACCTGCAAGCCATCCTCCGTGTTGCTCCCGCAGCAATGTGACCCCTTGCAGAGCGGCTCACGGACCTCCTCGCTGCATTGCATCGCTGGGGCACCAGGGCTTAAGCAGCATGTGGTATCTCAAGTCTCTTCAGCCCTGGTTCAGTGCTGATTTGAGGACAGACAAAGAAGAAAAAAGAAAAAAAAGATTATGGGCTAAAATAAACAGGGAACATGTATTTTGATAAATATTTTGGCAAAAATAACTAGCAAAGAGTTTAGTTCTCTTGCTGTTAGGGTGCTCCAGCTGAAGCTGCATCGCCAGCTCACTGCCCATGCCAGCCGTCGGCAGGACAGCCACCATGCAGCCCTTACCCTTCTCCTTCTCTCTCTGCCAGGCTCTGGGGCTCTCACAGACAACTGTTATTTCTCCACCATACCATATTATCACAACATCATAAAGAGGAAACAAGTAAATATATTTTTGTTGGAAGGACCAGGCCCTGTGGATGAGTGCACGTTTAAGTGGTTGAGCCTCAGTTAGAAGGAGATAACAATTACTAGCAAGTCATTACTTAAAAACAGGACAATTTTTCAAGCAAGCATGAATGCATCTGCACATTCCCAGCAAGCAAATAGGTTTGAAAACTCCCTGAACTGGAAAAAAAAACGTGGTGAGTCCTGACCATATGCTTTTCTCTAACTGTATTTTAAAAAATATTTGCTCAGTCCTATAATCTAAAAAGTGGACACGATTTTAAGTTTAAGCGTATATCAGTGCTTAGATGTTTAGCCTGTGGCTAAACAAGATTTTCCTGTTCACAGTTATGATTTCATGTTTGGCTATAATAAAAAGCCTTGATAAAAATATAGGCTTTCACAGTGCAAGTACTGTCATACCATTGGTTTATAACTAAACATGTGTTACATAAAAAAACTTTAAGCATACCACTAATCTCCCAGTGCAACATTTCACAATAATCAGGCTGTCATCAGTGCATTTTGAGGCAATGGTGCAGCTGTCCCCCTGCGCAGGACACGTGTGACCAAGCCCAAGGCGCTGTAGGGCTGTCGGGGCTTGCAGGCTCCTGCCACGCCTGGTGGTGCCTGCCACGGCCGCGCGGGCTGATGGAGCCGGCTCCCTCGTGCAGCAGCCCGCTTCACGGCTGCGAGGTGCCGTCTTCTCTTCACCTGCGGGGCCGCAGGAGCAGGACCGGCCCCGCTGCACCCGTCGGGCCCGCAGCCTGGGAGCTCCAAGCTTCCCCCGGGATCAGTCCCTCCACTGCCCGCAGAAGCACCTCGGGGTGCCTTTGGCCAGCTCTTTTCTCCTGCTGAAACAGTGCCAGCAAACGCAGGGCTGGCCTCAAGACTTCACACTTCCTAGCAGAAGCCCGACCCTTGCATCCACCCCCCCGCAGCGGGGGCGTGCTCTTGACTCCTCACTTCTTTTGCTAGGAACTGACCTTCATTTACATGCTTTTCTAGTGCCATGGAATGATGCATCACTCCACACCACGGTGCTAGCAAATGACAGTGCAATGGCAAAGCTAAGTATGCTGTAACAGTAAAAAAATCCCTAATCAAAGTCTTTCAAATTATATGGAATACTGACAGCTTTTTACGCTGTTTTAATTAAGTACACTGTAATTTAAACCACTGAACCATAACAACCCAACGTTTAGTGTTATATCCCTAGGAGAACTTTAAAAATATGCATAATTCTGCCCGGAAGGTAATTGAGGAATATTTTTGGGGTGGTGGGGGTAATTAAAGGTTATACAGGAGAGTAATAGGAATTTTACTTGGGTACTGATAGTGTTAGCAACTGTGCTAAAACCTCCTCAGGAAAGTGATTCATGTTCCAGGCTGAGCGTTCCTCCTGTTATTTTTGAAGGCGGTGAATGCTGGCGCCGAGGTCTGCCTGCTTCCATGTCCCACGTAGCTGCGGAAAGGCACGCTTTCACCGCGCGATTTCCCGTCCTAGCCAAAACGATGCGAGACTTTAAGAGAGACAAGAGGAATTGGTTGCTTGCTGCCCACCAGCAGGTAGGAGAGGTGTGGGTCTAGTGGCTGAGCGAGGGCCCTGCCGCCGCGGGGCAGAGGAAAGGCAGGTGCCGTTTTGGGGACACAGCTGGCACGGGCGCTGGGCGGGTGCACGTGCACAGCCCGACCCCGCGAGTGGGTGCTGCTTGCGGTGAGCCCGTCCCCAGGTCCTGCATGGGGAGAGCCAGTGCAGAGCCCTGCACGTCAGCTCCACGGCAGGCAGGAAAAACATTATGCGAGGGGTGTTTAAAGCATCGTTCCTAAAAGTGCATCCCAAAGCACTCGCAATACATCATTTTAGGGGCAATATTTGCTATACATTAAGCAGAAAAAGGTGCTCGCAGCCCCCGAAACCTGACGGGCTGCATAGATATAACTGCCATAGTATGTACGGAGAGATTCAATGTGAAAAGTGGAAGATAATGTGCTCACACACTAATGGGCACTGAACTAGACACAGGCTCATTTTTCACATCATGTCATCTCTAAGGTTTGAATAAAAAGTAATGGCTAGAATGAGCCTGGATCTATCTCAGACATTATCATTTGCCTCCTCAGTTTTATTTGTGTTGACTTGTACAGTCTAAAAAGATGACAGTCTCCGGGCCCCCGGATCAGTCTGAGTGATAATACACAGCACATTACACTGCTGGTGACAGGTTCTGTTCTCCTCGCTGGCATATGAGCGCGGCGCATCTCCCTCCGTCATCTCAAATGCTATAAACTGACAGAATAAAGAATCTTGCAGAGGGGACATCACAAACCCTGTCTGTTATGATTTTATGAGATAAACTGGAGTTTCTAGGGTATCTTGTTCAGGAAATTAGTGTCAGTCAAACTTTAGGGGATTTTTTTCTTTTTCTTCTTTTTTTTTTTTTTTTAAAAAAAGATAAATAGCAGGCTCTAGAAAAGTGGCTCTCTCTATTTATATCACCACACAATCAAAGCCTAATTTCAAATCATGGAAAAAATACCCATTTTAAAATAATAATCCTATTATTCTGGTGAGGATGAAGGAAACATTTCTGATTTCATCTGAGCATGAGTAAACAGCCATGTATTCTTACTATACTTTTAACCGAGCAACAAAACAGAATCTTTTTTTAGGTTATATCTGTATTTTTTACTCTTAAAATGCCTTAAATATCCTCAACAACCAACAGCCCTAATCCTAGAAGTTGCTCAAGCCATTACATTCAACTATAAATTCATATAACCTGAGACTTCTCAGCTGAACCTTGCACGTTCAGCCCCATGGGCATAATGCTTAATTAAGTGTAATATCCTTATTTAAGACAGGCGTTCTCAGTAACTCTGAGAAGTGTTCCAGAAATTATTTTCAGAGATTTTTTACTTACAGGAATACATAGGGAAAAAATATTACCGAGATAATCTACAATCTGTAGAGGATTACTGCTTTACAGAGATATATGAAAAATCTAATTCTTTTGTTTAACCTGGAAGATAATTCTAAGCCTGCAGTTAATGAATCCCAGCAGGTTAGAGGGGCTGGGGATTAATCTCTGCTTTGCTAATCCTGCTGTGGAAGGGGGGGATCCTCGCGTCCCCCCGCTCCCTCTGGCCTCCGGGCGCGGTGCCTCCGGGTGCCCCCGCCCAGACCGCGCGGGGCCGGACCGGCGGCGGCCGCCCCACCTGCATCCCCGCGAGGGTCGCGGGAGAAGCACCGCGGCCCGGAGGTGCTCCTGCCTGGCTACCAGCGGGCGCAGCCGAGCAGGATTTTAAAGCTGCTGCTGTTCCCTAAACCTACTGAGATGCTTTTCTTACACTTTCAAAAAATACACATTTCAGAATCATAAAAATTTACAAGTACTTGAACCATAATCTGCCAATTGTGGCAGCTGTTTCCCATGTAATTTCAGATACTTCTGTTATAATGAATGTGTCTCACTTGGCTGAAGTTCCTGTGAGTATTTAACTCAGACTGTACATGGTCCTTTCCAGACCAGTTTCCTGCTCTGAATTTCCTCTGCTGTCTGGATGAAAAGATGTCACAAAACATGCAAAATGTATAAGATATACAACTCTGACTCCATCTCTGTTTTAGTAGGATCTCTCTTCTAAGGCTGCTTCCATTTACCGCCAGGCAGATTTCTCACACCACATTCACGTTCGAGTGTTACATGTATTTTATAAGGAATAAAATCATAACAAAAGTAAAAACCGTGGAGGAAAAGTGAAGAAATGGAGGGAAGCAGCAGGAAGCATAGGACTTATTTTTTATTTCTACAGACTGTAACAGCGTGGACTTAAAATGTTTTTGCGTGGTCACAATTGCAAGACCCAAATCCATAGCAAGTGCTGGCCACCCATGTAAAATGTTCTGCTGGAACATAAAACTGCTGCTTCGGGGAACTCCTGACAAACCTCAGAATCTTGTTTTTGTTAGTTATTTCCTTAGGAAAAGAAACTATCACACATAAGTGTGCATGTGAGTAAACCAGGTTGGAAAGCACGAGAGAATACATGGAAAAGATAGTAACGTGCTGTGTTAATACCAGCAGACAGTTTGGACTCCTCCATTGTGCCCAGCCCATGTTTCACATCCCACTGGGTGCCTCGATGGCATCCTCCTGCACCCCCAAAATTGGGGATATTTTTTGCCAAACCTCATCTTTGAGGCCATTTAATCTATTTTTGGTTGAATAATGGTCCGGCTGTAAATAACACATTGCTGTGTCTGGGGCAAAGGAGCAGTGTTTCTGGGTGACTTCCAGCAACACACCCAGGCTACGGCATCAGGGCAGGGCTGAGCTTCCTGACCCCTCTTTGCTCTTGCCCTCAAGGTCTCGCAGGCACCCCAGGGTGCTGACAACAGATCTGAAAGCCAAGGAAGCTGCAAGCAGAGCTATAGGTCCATCCTGCTCCTGAAGGATCAAGCTGCGAAAGGTTATGTTTTAAATGTGATGGGAAACCAGGCTTTTGGTAACAGCACCAATTTAGCTGTCCAGCCCCTGGCTCCCAGTTACGGGTTTGTTTTGGGGGCCTACTCTGCCATTGCAGCAGGCAGGAAGGCAGGCACAGCAGAGGGGCAGCCCCGCAGTGCCCAGGGCATGCACACAGAGCCAGCTTCCCGGGAAGGGCTGCCCCAAGACCTGCCCCGCGCCCTGGCCACGCACCTGGGGCAGAGACCTGGGACAGAGGCTCCCTTAAAGCTCTGGGCTTTGTTCCCTGGCCAGGGCACCCAGCAGCAAGTGCACAGGGGGTGGCCGTGACTGTGGTGTGACCCGAAGCTTTTCCTCCACTGCGGACTTGCTGGCATTGACTGCCGGGTGACAAGCTCTGGCAAGACATGTGCTCCCGAAGAAGAGCAAGGGAAGCAAGAAGCTGCTTGAGAAGAAAGGCTCGTGTGTGGGTCCCTGGCCGAGTGGCCATGCTGCGGTTCCTGGAGCTGGCGCAGTGACGACACCACGGTGATCGGCTGCCTCTGGTGCCCTGGGGTGTGTGTGCCCCGAGCGTGTCACACGCGGACTCCTCAAGTCACCGGGCAAGGACAGTAATTATCGAAAGGGAACTATTAAATAGCACCTGCAAGCAGTTCTGTTTTAGAACTTGACCTTAATTTCATTCACTACTGAAACTGGATTTTTAGTCTTTACCAAAAAAAAAGTAAACTGTGCTTTCTTAAAGATTTCCGAAAGGTTTCGGTAGCCTGAGCAGTGCCCGTGTCTCACCCCTCCGCGCAGGTAGCGGCTTGGGTGGGGGCAGCACAGATGCAGGTGTGACCAGTAATTCGGGGCACTTGAAGGGAGAATTTTGAGGGTGTCCTCAAAAGCTGGCATTGCTATAGCAACAGCCCTGCGCTGGTAGTACCAGCTGTAGGAGGGACGCGTGCTGGCAGGCCGGTCTGTGGAGCTGCTGCTTCCACGCCACGCGACGCACGGAGACTTCCCCAGCTGCAGCACAGGGCCCCGTGCACGCCCCGCGGGAGCAGAGCCGCACGCCCCGCGGCTTCCCCCAGGAGGCCGAACGGCCTGTGCGCGCCCGCGTCCTTCAACATGATGCACGCACGCTGAAATGCTGAGGGACCGCAGAATGACAGAAAAACGTAGAAACCTCTGAAGCCGCTTACCCTGCGAGCAGGTTCGCCGCGGTCGACACCGTAACCTCATTCACGTACCTGGCAGCACCGCGCTCCCACCGGGCTGGCTTTCCGCTAGACAAAGAGGAACCTGCCCAAAACAATCCGGCGCGGGATTACATAAGGCCCTTTCCCTTGGGGAACCTCTGCTGCTATTTAGCTGATTGCAATTTCTCATCACAGCAATTCTCAACATCATCATTATCAGAACAGCAATCAAACACAAACAGGAGCTGGTTCTAAATGAGCGATGGATGGGTAATGAAATAATTGCTTTGCTTCGCAGCCCAGGGACACTCCCCAGCCCCCAAATACCTGACCTTCTCACGGGTATGTCAGGTACTGGGGGGTTCCGTGTTTTACATCACTCCTAGATAGATTACAGCCATAACTCTGCGTTGCCCGAGGCATAGTGGAAACTCCAGCTAATCTCTAACTTGGAGAATTTCCTTTGTAATTTCCAATTTGGAAATATATACTATCCAAAAAAATGTATTATGTTATTGCTTTTTTTCCTGTGTGCTGTCCAGTGCTTCATCTGCACAGTGGCTTCCTTTGGCCACAGACCGAAATGGCTTTTGGCACAGCCCTGTCCGTGGCACTCCTCACACTCGCGCGCATGCTGCGTAACACAGAGAGCAGCTTCTCAGGTGTGCTAACTGTTGCACTGATAAGTGCAAGATACTGATGAGTACAAGATGATTTATGACTAAAAAACCCCTACCATTATGTGCCCACTTCACGTACAAAGATTTATCCATTTAGTGCAGTAACTTGTCAAAAAAAAACAGTCCTGACTAGAATTAAATATTCTTCCCTTGCACAAAGGGATACTGTCCACCACCTGTTGAAATTAGGCATGCTTAGCACCCAGACATCCTGGAAGTATGATCATTTTAGGAAAAAAATATATTCTTGGAGACTTTTTAAGCGATATGGTATTAAGATTTACAGCTATGTTTTACAGTATATTTCCAATGATCCCTGTATGCCAGAAGTCTTCATTCACTGCTCCTCCCCAACGAATCTGATACTGTGGCATGTTCCAGTGTCCACATACACTTCTGTAAATCAAATGCCTTTGACCAATGCACAGCCATCTCCAGGGGCCGGCCCTGCAGGCTCTGGTACTGCAGCAGTCTCCATAGCACTCTTTGTTGTGGCTTACCCCAAAATTTCCATCCACATCCCTAACTCAAACCCTGCACACATCCATCCAGGTTCTTAGGACAAGTTCCTTTCTTTCTTTTCTTCTTCTTTTTTTTTTGTTTTCCTTCTCTCTCTCTCTCCTTTTTTTTTAACCCAATCCCATGTGCAGGAGCAGGGAAATGCTGACAGGTGACTTTCCACCTGGCGCAGGTGCATTTTCGTGACATAGCAGAAGGTGAAGTATTGCAATAAACTTCCATTTCCCCTGTCCCACCTTGTCTCTGCGAGGCCTCATCAAGGAGCCCTCAAAGACCAGCGGATTAAAACTGCTGAACTCTTTCCTTTTAGTCTATAGGGTTAAGAAGCTTACTCCTGACTTAAGGCTTTGTTCCAAACTAAACATCCCAGTCAGGTGTTTTTAAAGAATCTCTTGAAAGCGATGAGAGTGGGCCCAGCATCCAGGTTTCGGTACCTTTTAGCTGCACCGCAAGACTGGCCGGAACGTGCTGCCTCAAAGGCCAGGAGGTGGTTCTGCAGGAGCCACCCCTCGACCTTACCTGGGGGCTGCATTTCAGAATCTAGAACGTGTGGGTAAGCTCAAGTTTTCTTTCAATTTTCCAGCTACTGATAAAAATCCTGCCTCCGAGCACCCAGACCAATGCACGGCGTCACAAAGCCTCGCTGCACGCACAGAGCGGGCGCGGAGGGGCCCCACTGGAGCAGTGCGCTCAGGAAGCAGTGGCAGTGCCACTGGGGTGCAGGGCAGCAACCGCGGGTGGGGAGGCAGGGTGGGAGGCCTGGGGTGAGATCCGGGGCCAGCAGGCTGCTGTTCGGGGGCAGGACAGCTCCGAGCTCCGCTGAGCTGGAAAGCGGCCGAGAGAGAGCTGGAGCCAGGCAGGGACATCGCCCCACTGCTGTGCAGGAAACTCATTTAGGCTCTGATCAACAAAGCACTCGAGCAAATGCTGCGCTCCAGGCGTGCAAGAGCTCCCGGGGGGATCCGTCTCCTCCTCCACGTCAGGCACTTGCTCAAGTGCCCTGCTGAGCCGGGACCCTGCCACTGGGATGCTTGCGCTTCACCAACGAGCCTCTGCGCTCGGCTACCGGCTGTACTATGAATGCTTTTCGCAAAGAGAGAAAATCAGGAAACACTGAAAGTTTGACTTCCTAGGAGTGATAGGAAGCACTGACTGGATACTGGGAGCTTATTTGGTGGCTTTGGATCATTTCCTAAAGCAATAATTCCCCTGGCTGCGATGCTCTACAGTACCAGAAATCAGCATCTGCCCAAGCAGGGCCTGGGCATTTCCATGGGGGTGGCCATGCATGCCTATTTAGATACATATATCCCCCAGAGACAAGCATCTGTATATACTTATATACATACATGTAAACACATCTATAACGCTTCAGTCTGGGGGATTTCTTTCTCCTGGGTTTGAGGAGAAATTTGCAGAGCTCACTGTAAACTTTCCAATGTGCACCCCAGCTTCATAAGCGAGAAATGCCCGTCTTTGGCACCAGTCCCCGTACCACTTGCAGCAGGGTCCCTGCCCCACCAGCAAGTGCAGCAAGCCAGCGCTGCGGCCTTGGAAGGAAAGCCACCCCGGCGTTTTGCGTCCCCGGGCAAAACGGAGAGGCAGGCAGGTGGTGCCACGCTGCCGTGGAGATGGGACAGAGCGTGCTGCATCCTAAAGCATCGTGAATGTAAATATATATACCCACACCCTACAAACATAATGCTGCACAGCAAGCATCTTGGACAAAAAAACTGTAAAAAGCCATCAAATGTCATTAACAGAACTGTGATAGCCACCCTCCCTCCTTCCCGCAGCAAATTTTAAACAGCGAGATTTGCTGCAAACGCAAAGCTCTCCGTATCCAGCTGCAAATAAAGCCCAGGTTAAATGAATGGCGTCCTGGCTGAAGGGCCCCGGCTCTTTCATCCCCTTATCAGCCTCACGTGGGCAGCTGCAAGGTAAACATGAAACAGTGCTGCTGGTAAATTCTGGTTTTGAATCCTGACAGCGTATTTCCAGACGTATCACGTCTTAATCAAATTTTAAAATAAAACATCCCAGCACCAGGCTCCGTCATAAACCTAAAATTATATAACACACATGTTTTTATGCTTTGTCAATTACATTTGAAATAGGGACTGTTTGTTTCAGCCCCTCTAAAAATGAGACGAGGATGAGAAAACAACCTATTTCCTTATTAGGTTCAGGAGTCAAAGGACTCAGCCAGGAGCCGCAGGCTTCAAGAGCATAGAAGATTAAGACATATATTGGATTCATGATGGAGGGCACAAAGTTCATTTTCAAAATAAAACAGAATTTTATTCATATTCCTTTTAAAATTCAGATTGCCATTTGCCAGCTGACCTGTGACATGGCAGCAGTGTATTACATTTTCAATGAGCAGTCTGTCTGGAGCTGGCAGGAGGGGAAACTGCTTCCTGGTCGCATTTTTTCACCACCCTTAAATACTAAGAATTTGTCAGAATTGTTGTCGGAATTGTAGATGGTGCAAACAGGGACAGGGTAGCATATTTATTTTTAATAAGGAGACATGCAGAATAGCAAAGTCGCTGGCATTGTGCACTGAATAGGGCTAATGAAAAAAAAGGAAATCAGAGCTCAGTTGCAATTTCTATGTGGAAATCAGGGGTGGAAATACTTGGCAGCTACATTGAAAATAAAAACAAAAGCAGACTAGGGAAAAAATACATCTATATTTAAAAAATAAAATGCAAAAGCAGCTTAAAGCAAGTTTTGAGAGCGCGCAAGTCAAGCCAAGGTTTTCTATAGCGAGGAGCTAGATTTATCTAGCTCACCATCTGTCAAAATTATATTACAAAAGGCACATATGCAAAGATACAAGACTACTGATTTTCATATATATTAAAACCCACAACTACTGCAGAAAATGAGAGTCTGCACACTGTGATGCCCAAAAGCTCCCATTTAAAACTTTTGGGGCTTTGCTCTAATTCAGCCGCTTCTGCTGCACCGGAACAAAGGGGGATATTCTGCGAGGCCCTATGGATGCAAACATACGTATCTGTTAATAACACTACCGAAATCCTCCGTGCCCTGGATGTCCAGCCATCTGGGAACACCCAGCGATATTGCATTTGCACCGTGTGTGCTCGGCGCAGCGAGGGAGAGAAGGAGGAGGAGGAGGAGGAGGAGGAGGAAGAGGAGGAAGAGGAGGAGGAAGGTGAGGAGGAGGGCCGCGGGCGGGTGCTCCCTCCCGAGCCGCCCACCGGCTCCTGCCACGATAGAGTGGTCCGAGCAAGCAGCGAGGAGGACGAGAGGCCCCATCTGGGCTCTCCTGGCCGGGTTCCCCCGGCAGGGCTCTGAGGCCACCTCTTGGGGTGCGGGGCCTGCGGGGAGCCCCACGCCCTTCCCGACCCACCGGCAATTACTGGCGCGTCAGGCGGCTTTTGTCACTGCAATCAAATGTGCAGAACAAACTGCGCTGCTCTCCTGATAACTTAATCAAGAACTCTCTGCTTCAATCTACCTGTGGATAAAATTCAGTGTATATTTTGACACGGAGAAACAAATCCACTTACTGCAGGTGAATTAGCTAATCATATATCAGTAAAAATACATCTCGTGCTCAGCGTAAAGATGATGATGAATATAAATTCTCCACACGCTGAATTTTAAAATTTTCCTAGCCTAGGCTCTCTCATGTAAGCCATGTTAACCTGCAATCTGTAAATACTTATATGTTGACAATGTATAAGCAGTATAAGCAATTTTGCTGGCAATCTATTTTACTTTATGAACAGCTGAGCTCTAAAGCAGAGCACTCCCGCGTTAGTGCAGAATTCATGGCAGAAAAGCATGAGGGATGGCTTCTCCCTGCTGCTCCCAAATGTGTTTGCATACTTGATCATTGTGGGTATTGCAGCATTAGTTTTGATATTACAGCCTGAGTTATGAGCGATGGAAGGAATGTCACCCCACCAGAGCTCCTCCATGGGTACCTGCAGGGAGGAATGACATATGACTGCTCGCATTTCTCATCCACGAGTCAGATTACATCACTTTTACCATAACATATTTTTACCCAATGCAAGAGGACTTAATTGACCACAATGCCACTTTACAGATATTCATGAAGTACAGCTGGCCAGTATAACCACTGATTTTTAAAAGTCTAAATCTGACTAAAGTACGAATAGAAAAAAAATTATTTTTTGCAACACCAATGCATTTCAGATCCTATTTTTTAAGTATTTATGCTCATCATTTTAAGCTTGGGCTCAATTTAGGATATAAAACATTTTAAAATACCAACGTGCAAAACTGTGCGCTTACTTCACATTAATTTATTAAACTGTGTCTGGTGGAAGTAAGAGGTGTTGAGGCTAGTTATATATTAATATAGCCATGTTATACTACTGGTATATACCATTGCTACATTTCGGACAACCACAATAAGCATTTCTAACTGCTGCTAACAGCATTTAAATTGCCAACGCTGCCCAGGAGAAGGCGCGGTGCCGGTGGCCCTGGCGCTCTGCACGCCGGCCCTGGGGCAGCAGCCCAAGGGCAGCGAGGCGCCCATCCTGCTGCGCACAAGGGCGCTGGAGAGCCACGACCCGCGCCCAAACCTCCTGCGGCCACGCGTGCACGGTCAGCATGCGCACGGGGGAGCGGAGCTGCCCCGTCGGCTCTTTCTCCCAAAGCCGGCGCCCGCCTCCTCGCTCGGTGCAAGATACAGAATCCTTAATTGGTGTGTGCTTCTCCAACATGTTTTTAATGAAAACACAGCACATAACTCTTAGTTTGTTGGCTGGCAGAGCCCAATTTACAAAAGTGGGAGTGCAAGATAAGAAAAGAGTACATCTGCAAAGCAGGCTGTGCAATGAATCACACAGTGCCAGAGTTGAGCAGAATATAATTGAGTCCAACATCTCTGAGCACTTTCACCATAATTAATGATAATCTGTAACAGAGGAATCTGAGATTCCAGTTCAGAGAACTGTTTAATTAGGCCAAGTAATGAAAGCAGAAGCAGTACAAGAATATGGCCTGCCTCATGATTAATGATTCATGCTACTGAACACAAAAGTGCCGCACCGTTAACTCTAACGGATGCTGCATCTCTCTGGCATTTACAAAATAGTGAAATGCATGCATTTTTGTATTTTAAAGATGTAACTGGCAGTATCCTTTTCTGAGCTATTTACATGATAAATATGGTTGCAAAGGTAACCGTCTTCCTCTCGGGTTCTTTGCTCTGGGGTACTTCAAGATAAATATGGTATCTGCCTGAGCATTGGCATTAAGGTAAGGTCTCCTCTACTGCTCAATAATTAATACCTTCACTTCTAAAGTTAGTCAAACACTGATGTTTTTCTTTTGTACTTTGATAACACAGATGAGCCCCGGTGAAATGATGTGCTCACAGTGCAGCTACAGAGAGACATTGAGCTCTCTGGAATGGAAAAAATACTTCAGTTCATAAGGTACAAAATGTAAAGGAAGAAAGAAAAGATGACGAGATGGTAAGTTTTTTTTTGCAGGTTTCCACTTTCGCTGGGTCAGGGTGCAAAATGTAGAGCAATTTGACACGGAATTGCCCTAGAAGTGTAAGGGACATGACAAAAGAAGTGATAAGACTGCCTGGGGCTTTAACTTACAAGCCTGCAAATTATATGGGTTTTATGTGACTATTTACTCCGCCATTCAATGAAACAAGGAGTACTACTTATCATGGGCATTGCAGAAGCCCATGGTACATATGCAAGGTCTGAGATAAGAACACTTTTACAAAGAAGCATGTTCACTAATGTCTCCATTCACCACCAGATTAGGTCTCCTTGGGTGCCTGCTTCAGAAGCTGCCACGCTTCAGCACCCACCGCGACTAATGCCGGTGCTGGGGACATTATCTGCTTTCTGGCGTAATGGACCAACATTTCCGTCCTGCCGCTGTCCTCGCCTTGGCGGGAGGACCCCCGCCCTGCCCCAGCTCCGTCCCCGCGCCCACTCCCTGTGCGCGCAGCCCCTGCCCTGCCCGACACAGGGGCAGCCGGCAGAAGGCAGGTGGGAGCACAGCTGGGGCTCACGGGAGGTGGTCTCGTGCTCCCCCCAGCCCCTGAGCTGCTCAGTGCCGCCTACGGCACTGCACAGCCCCGCGCCCCCTCCCTGCTGCTCGGCCTGGTGCCCCGGCAGCGAGAATCCAGCTGCCCCCACCAGTTGCTGTCGGCACACTGCCCCAAAGGAGAGGAGCTTAAAAACCTCACACCTGGAAGGAGAGCAGAACCAGTGTGCTTCAATTATAACGCCAAACAACGAGCAGGGCGAGTTGTGAATCTTTAATGGATGTTTTAAAGAGCCCATAAACTTTTGGGTGAGATCGCAGAGGCTCTGAATCCGTCAGGTGCGTTCTAAAGACAAACTGGCAGCAGAGACCCAGGGGGGCTGGCACCCATGGAAGAGGAGGCGGCGCGGAGGACAGCGTGCCGGTTTGTGCTTAGTGAGTCCCTGGCAGTCTTTGAAGATATTGCTTCCCTGGTAGATAAGGGAAAATCAGCAGCTGTAGCATACCCAAATTGTCAAAAAGGTACTCAGCAAGGTTTCACCATGCAGGTTAATGCCAAGCTGGAGGCACAGGACTGGCTCAGGAGCACAAGAGCTCACCTCGCACCGGGCCTTCCTCGATGGGACGGGAGGGCGTTTCCCAGCCCCACCGGCTTTGTGTAGGAGCCCTGCGCAGACCTGCTGGGCCGGCGGCTGGCTGCCCCGCGCCCTGTTCTTAAGCAACATGTCCCATCTCTAGGTAAGCACTTTTTGTGATGGATAACTCAGCCCATCTCTTTGTAAGAGGTACTGATGGCTTGTGCTTACCGATTGTTAAAACTGTGATCACAGCATCATCTCAGAATCTTGGAAATTAAGCAGTAGCATCCTGAAATCTTCTTCAAGGCTGCCATGATCTGACCCATCCTGTAATTCATCCTGCATTGCATCCACAGGTGATTTTAGTATTTAAATTACAGAGGACTTTTTTCCCCACCAAAAGATGTAGGGAACTCTGTGCTCATCGTTAGCTCTCACTGGCGATCTCTGCACTATCTGCAAATTTGTAATTAATGTTTTTGCAAATGAAACTCAGCTGCTTGAGAGCTTAGAAAGGAAATGTAAAAATGATACAGCCAGAGAAATATTTTTAAAACTAAAGTTAGCATCCTTATTTTTTTCCCATCGTTAATCCAAGAAAAATTAGCATGGTGACGTCTGGCCTCACTGAGAAAATAAACAGAAAAGGAAGTGTTGAAATCAGCCAGAGTTTTCCACTTTCTGTTGCCAAATACTGACTTATTTTAGGTTTCTTAAGAAGTATTAGACAGAGTTCAAGGCTTATGCCACTGGGAGATGAATGCAGCAAGCCTGACTTAGCCACCTGTGAGCATTACTGTGCAAATACGGCCGGGGGTTCCTGGAGTTTGTTCCTGTAGAAGTTGCTCAGACAGGAAGAAGCTGTGATTCACAAAAACCCGTCCCTGAAGCTGTTTGTGCAGAGCCCTTAACATGGGAGGGAGGGGACAATTCTCCTTTCTAAATACCTGCAAGGGCTGCCCCCAAAATGAGAACTCTCACACTGAGGCCTGAAAGGCTCAGGAACGTTTCTATGCATAACACTGAAAACACAAAACCCACGAAAAATTAGTGATTGTAGAATCTGGTTGTTGAAGCTTCCTTTTATGTCTATTTATTTGCACTTGGCCTCCCTCCCCTTTCCCATGGCTTGATCACACAGTCACAATGTCACTACACCATCCCCTTTCTGGTGATATATCCATTCAGCCTAACCTCAAACTTCACCAGCAGGTTGGAGATGGCACCAGAGCGTTTTCTGTGCACAAAAGAGGTGGCTCCGTGTTTGCCCTGTGGTTCAAAGACTCCTGCAGACAGGGAGAGCCGAGGCAGCTCCTCCTCGTACCCCGGCCCGGCAGAGCTGCGCAGGCTGTGGATGGATCTGCAGAGTGCCAAACAAGCTCAACTAGTCCCTCCCGCTGCCTAACGCTATCATTTGAACAGCTGGATTTATTGACTTTGCAAAATCAATAGCTATTTTTATTAATCATCTTTAGATAGCATGATGCTCCTACTATATCTCTTTCAGTGACTAATACAATAAATTTCCCCTTTTGATGTTCCCTGACATTTGAGCAAATTAAATGGAGCATTAAATATGATCCTCTTTGGGACAAAAGTGGGCAGAATCATTTGTGACTACTTTATTAACTGCTAGGAGAATACTGGCAGCACCTTCAAAAATGTTGTTCAGCAAGCAATATTTATTATTATTTAAATTTTTCAGAGCAGTGCTATATTACTATGGATCAAATGGTTTTAGTTTTGCCCAAATGAAAATATTTCCATATTTACTTTTAGTTTGAACATGATACCATCCGAGGAACCATGGTCCATCTTTTCCATGTGTATTACAGGAAATATTCATAAAGTATGCTTTGTTGTTAAAAAGGATGATATCCTTTAAAAAGTTCACATGTAAGTAAACTCGCAATATATATATAAAAAAAAAAAGTTAAATTGATCTTTCTGAAATGTAATTGCACTATAATTATTTTTTTACTCTGGAAAAGTGACACCAACTTGCACACTTTGTCCCAAGCAGAAATGGTCCATTAAATACTGTGGCTTGGAAAACTGCTGGGGGCAATTCGCTGAGCAGGGCTCCCTGACCCCCAGCCGCAGCCCACGCAGGTCCACAGGGATCCTGATGCTTTGTCAGTGCACAGTCAAGCTTACCATCCGTGTATTTTCCATCAGCTATTCCTGGTATTTGAATTTGAATTTCCAAATCACATTAAAAAAAAAAAAAAAAAAGAACAAACTATACCACTTAAACATTCACTTTATCACCGCCTCACAGGGGAGGTATTTCGGGAAGAAAGATGGTAAGAAGTAAATTACACAGCACCCACTGTGGGTCAGAGCAGCAGAAGCAAGATTCAACTATTTCTGTCCATCTACTGTTTATCAATTTTTGCACAAAACATCCATTCAGCACCTAGATGTGACTAGATTATGTCTTGATATGAGATGAATGTTACACAGCTTTCTTCTACTTCCACCAAAATTGAAAGTAAAATTCCCATCATCTCCAGCAGAAGCACAAGTCCTTTCATAATCGCTAGCTGCTTCTGCCGGGCAAACATTGAAGTTTCAGATTAGGGAGATAAGAACCAATTGACATAAAATAAGAACTGTCCTGCATTTTATTCTCGGGCTCAGAGTGAACCCAGACATGAACTTCGATTGAATCTGGAGTATAAAAAGAAATTACAGCTGACCTCCATCCAGAGCAATACAGGTGTGTTAGCACACCACTCAGCTTGAGCTAATTAATGCCGCATAGAAACTAATTAGCCTGGGATGAGCATAGTCTGGGTACGACCGTGCCCCTTGCAGTGCCCAGGAGGCACAGAACCGCAGCGGCCGTGCGGGTGGGTTCCAGCCCCTCCAGCTCCCCCTTCCCGGCTGCAGTGGCTGCTCAGCCTCAGTGCCCGGGCCTCTCCCACGTGCTTCAGACCTGAAGCAGCCACGAGCTGCTTCGTGGCCTCATTTATTCTCGCTTTCGTGACAAGGATTTGCACCAACAGTTCCCCCTAACCCTCCTACCCAGGAATGGCTTCTCTTGGTCCTCGCAGGTCTCCCCCTGCAACAACGTGCAGGAGCAGCTCGGGACGCACGTACGCCTTGACACCTTCCCGCGCCCGGGGGAATGACCGCGGCACGCAGCGAGCAGCGCCTGGGAAGCTGGAATCGGGGCAGGCACTTTGGTAACTACCTGCTTTATTGAATGCCAAATAAAATAATCGTATATGGCTTATTAAGCAGAAAATAAAGTCTTTCCCCACTTAATTGTTATTTACCATTAAACAGCTGGCTTACTGTCCTTTTGTAGGGCTCCTAGCCATTTTGCTAGGACTCCTACCCCTTCCCCTTTGTCACCTGCATTGGGTGAAATACAAAAATTACAGCAATAGCCTTAACACACTAATAGCCAGCCTCAGGCAGCTGTGATGTGTGTGACTTAAAAGTGTGAAAATGAATAAAATGAAGTGGGTGAAGCATTGAGGCTGCTGCACCCCACGAGAAGGGGAGAGGACCAAGCCCAGAACAGGACAGCATCCCCCTCACAGGCTCCTCTCCCTCGCCACTGACTCATTTGCAGCCTGCACTGGAACTGGGGCCTCCTATACTCAAATTTCACCCACTCTCCCTAATAGTGCTATTCTGTGCTGTCTCAGCTGCGATTAAAATTACCTGGACGGAAGTAAAACGATGTGTCAGTGGCATGTGTTAATGACAGGTTCTTAAAGCTTGTCTTAAATTAATTTAGCAGGAGCGCAATACCAGGAGGTTTGAATGGAAAGTCGTGATGCTGCAGCCTCTGCTCACCAGGCGAAGGACCACGCAGTCAGCACCCAGCCCATGACACCAGCCAGAGCCTCTCCTCCGCGGACAGCGGGAGCAGCCGGTGCCTGAGGGTCTGCTTATTGCACCCGAGGAGGTGGCCACCAGCAGGAAACACTGCACCCGTGGGTTTTATGATTTTTATTTTATTCTCTAGCTTTTACTTTCCAAGCCTACATGCGTAAAAATCATAGTAGTGTCTTAATACATATAGAAACTTTAATCTCTGTTCTTAGCCTTCTATCAGCAGTGGCGTGAATCAAGAAGGTAGCAAAAGGTCTGATTTATTCTATAAAGAGTTGAGCTCCTGAAAGCTAAGGTTCACAGTGCATTCTTTACCATCTCAGTTATGGCTGGAAACACCTGGATGCAGGTGCCATTGTCACTGCTGTACCCATAGCGCACCTTGACGCCGATTGCTGTACTTGGACTTCAAGTGAAAATCACTGCAGAAATTTGTCATTTTTCCCTTTCTTTTCTCTTGACTGGTTTAATTCTCAACTACAAGCTAGCCGTTATTAAAGCCTTATTAATTAAGTGACACAAAATGAAAACAGTAATTTTGAATTCAGCACTTGCTGAATTCATGAGGAGGTGTAAAACACCTGGGTTTGAAGTGTGGCCAGTACAGAGCATCTCTGTGCCTTCCTCTCAGCCCGAAGGAAACGACAGTACCCCAGCAAGCCCAGAACACCGGCCTTGGGCACTCCGATGGTGCTCAGGAATGCTGGTGGGTTATACAGGCTATATAAATGCTGACAGGTTTTAAGTTGTTTTATGCAGCAGTAGGTATTTTAGGTTCAGCTACTAAAACGTTTAAACCTCCTGAAGCTTTACTCTTTCATTTTCTTTGCCTGTCAAAGAAAGCCTCATGCATTCTGCTGCAAAATAGAGTGGTCCATAAAAATGGTGAGTGACAGCGGCACTGCCTGCTGCTCCCCACGCGTGGCTGCTCAGAGCAGCCCCCAGCAGCCAGCCAGGACCCCCGCCCAAGCAGGCTGGCCAGCAGGGGTGAAGTGGTGGTGGGATCAGATCAGAACGCATTGCCCTGGCCGGGGAAAAAAGTCTATTTTACCCCAAGTCAGCAGCCCGTACGCAGACATCCCAGATTCCTAATCCCCCTCCACAGAGACTTCAAATAGTCAACGCATCCTCCAGAACAGAGAGGGCTGAGCAGCAATGCAGGGTGATGCGCGTACCTGGCGTGCAAACCCACCAGGATTCATACTGCACCATAAAACTGTTTATCTACTCCTTGCCCACTGATGAAACATAATTTCAAGAAACAGCAACAATAAATGATTTGCCAACTTTTATTACATGTTCAGAAATATGCTGAGAAAAGGTGTCCCAAGGCAATGTGAGTTGGGTACGCGTGCACCATCAGCTTTTAACAAGAGCAAAGTTACATTCCAAAGTCTTTCCTTTGCTGATTGTTTTCTCTTCAAAGCATCACTGAGATACCAATATTAATACACTAATACATTACAGCCTCTGCTCTCTTCTGATGCAGTTTCTTCCCTTGGACAATGCTTTCCTGGAAGGCAGACTGTCCACTGTTCCAGGGAGCCATGCTCTCATCCTTGCCCAGCTTGAGGGATATTACATCAGCAGAAGAGTGACCTCATTTTCCAGCAGACAACAAAGGGATGGCACTTCCTAAGCACCCCAAACACTGGCTGAACGGGCCCTCACCCCAGAAAAAGGCAAAACAGTTGTATGCAGCACTTTGAAAAGGTAAAAAAAAATGCTTAACCGTGTCTGTTTGGGGTTTATTTTGGTAATTTTAAGTATTTTAACATTGGGAAAAGAAAAAAAAAAAAAAAAACAGATCATGAGCAAGAGCCCGTTTCTGCTTCCTAGAGCAGGATGGCGCAAAGGACTTGAGGATCTTCACAATATCACAAGAGTCACTGAAATTAGCTTTCTGCAATAAGCCCAGTCATGTCACCAGGCTCCTTTTAGACGATCTAAAGATTAAAGGCTCTATTCCTGGAGGGTTCCTGTGGCATTTACTCAGGGATTTTTATCAAGCTTTATGTGATGGGCTACCTAACACACCTCTTCCAACCTTAACAGCTAACAGGAATTTGGTATCTCTCAACATGGATTTCTTGCTGTACTGCAGAATATTTGGCAAACATCTTGAGACTGTAACTAGTCAACGGAAGGGAGATAAAATGAAAGAAGGGGAGAAAAGTGGTGAAAGATTCAGAGCAAACATTTAGATTCGGAAGCAAAGTATGTATGTATACAAAGCCAGTACGTACACTAAATCCACAGCTTTAGCTACGGTGGTGTAATTCCCCGTGCCAGGTTCACGGCCGGACGGGGTTTCTCAGTCACAGCCGGTGGGACCCAGCCCATGGCCCCGCACTGCGCGAACCGAGGCATAGGGGCTGCCAGAGCAGGGCTGCCAGGCTCAGAGCCCCCTGCAAACTCAAAGGAAATAAAGGCATAGCAAGAACGTGAGTTTATTGGGAAGCACAGCTGGCTGTGCGTAGGATGTACCATCTGATGGAGCACCGTGTCCTCACAAGGAGTTTTACAAAAAGCCCTATGGGTTTGTACAGAGAACAATATTCTGGTGATCCTCTGTTCATCATACCCAAATTCTGTTATTCTCTAGCCAACTATTATTCATCCTAGCCAACAACCAGAAGCTGTTCCATGAGTACAGAGAAAACATGGTGATTTTGCAGGACTCCTCCACCCCCCTGCTGTGAGGGCTTCTCGTGGCCAGCAGCAGCAGCCCCATCCCTGGGAGGGCCCTTTTGCTCCGTTACGGCAGGAAGAAGCCCCAGTGTGTGCAAGCGTGGTGCTCAGCACTGGTGCACAAGCAAGAAAAGGCCAATCCACTTTGAATAAAGAATAAATTGACTGAAGAATCAGCATTTCCAGCAGGAGAACATTTTTGGGGCAGCACTGCTTCTGTGCAACAAACTGTCTAGCTCCTGTGCATTACTGGAGATTCTGTGTGCAGGTAAATGCTGTGTTTTATCAGGCTTCTCACCAGGGCAATGAAACACAGGTAGGACTGTAAGCTGCTCTGATTTTCCATCCCCTTCCAAACAGGACCACAAGGTACCAGAGATACAGGCACATACCGTCCTCCTGAACGCTCTGGAAACAGCTACTTCTGCAAAATCTTCAGGACAGGTTTTAGATGTTTGCTGTTAGGAGTGGAGTCCAAAGGAAAAGGCCATGAAACTACTTAAACACTGATGAGCAAAGTATATATACAAATATATATAGATAGATGGTAAAGCTACTTGCTTAGTAAGGTTTGAGAACCAGAAAAAAAGTGATGTGAGGTATGAAAAGAATTAAAAAACAGCCTTGATTCATCCATTGGCACCAGTACATCCCAACGTTGACAGCATGCTTAAAATCCTTGGCAGAAAGCGAGTGGGACTGAGCACGGGCCTCAGGTAAGCAGAGGGGTGAGCTGGGGTAAGCGGGGGCAGGCGGTGGTGTTGCCCACCTTGTGCTTCCCTGGGAGGGCTTCTCGTGAGAACTCACCACAGCCGAGAGAAGGCTGACTGCCTGCAGGACGAGGCGCGGGGGCCTCCGCTGCAGCCGCAGCCTCTCCCCTTGCGCCCAGGCGTGCCGCGATGGTGCTGGAGAAGGAGCCTCTGCAGAGTGCAAACCTCCGCGTGTTTCCCCAGTGGCTCGTCCGTCGGCGTGTCGCTGCTCAGCAAGAAAAGCGCCTTCGGTGCCTGCCCAGGTAGCGCCAGCTGGCAGCGCGACAGTGAGCGGTGCTCTGCACGACCCAGGGCGTGACAGCATCCAGTGCCCTGGGACAGAAGGAGCGGGCGAGGCTCTCCTGCGGTGATGCTGGCCACCGGCTATGCAGTGCTTTGGGTGCGAGGGAAATGCTTGGGACCCCCGCCACGGGGAGAGGCGCTGGGGCCCTCCCGCGCTGCCTGCCCCATGCTACTGGTGCTGGCCGGGGCTGAGCCCCTTCCTCGCCCCCAGCCAAAGGCACAGGGCTGGCAACCGCTTAATTCCTCGCTGCGGCTTTGCTCAGCTCCCATTATAAAATGGTGCAATTACTGCAGGTCATGAACATCAAATGCCACTAACGCTTCCAGCTGTGCCTCCGCAATAGCCTCCCGACAGAAGTACTGCAACATGGTAATAATAGTATCCCAGCTGCAGCCACAATCACTGAAATCACTGACGGTGTCAATAATGTATAAAACCCCATGGAAACTCAACTGTACTTGCCAAAAGGCATTCATCAATTTCACCGCATTTTATCTACCATTCAGAATGGACTGGTTTTATTGTCGGACTTTTAAATAAATGGGGAGGGTAAATAGGCCCTGGCTGAATCACTCTATCTCCAGTAAAAGGTATTATATAAACTTTTACCTTAAGACTTGAGCGCTCAGGAGCTGCAGCAGAGGGGCAGAGCGTGTGCTGGCGAGGAGGGGAAGGAGGTGAGGCCAAAGGGGCCGGAGCGGCCTCTGGGGCGCGCCCCCAGCAGCCCTGGGGGGCGGCAGGGGGCAGGGGGCTGCCGAGCCTCCTGCAGGGACGGCGTGGCCGGGAGAGGGAGAGCGGCTGGAAGCGGCTGGGAGAGAGCGGGGAAGAGCTCGCCCAGATCAAAGGGAAGCATCAGCCCTGGGGACGCGCGTGAGCTTTTATTTAAGTCCTTTCTAAAAAGAAAAAAAATCAATTTAATTAACAAAATGGTTTACATTAGAATTCATCAAAAATGCCCTTCAAAGGGAAAAAAAGGCTTTAAATGGTGTGATATTTTTATAAATACCGCCACCATACCTGACACATTCTCACGACTCCAGCGAAGGCAGTGAGAAACCATTTTCTTTTTTCTGGCCCGCTCTTGGCAGGAGCTTGCACCAAGCCCACAGGAAACACTGCCCCTAATTCCTTGGGAGACCCTCGGAGAGCGAGCAGGAACGCTGGACAGGATTTCAGCCTGCAACGGCTTCTCCTCCAAGCCAACTTCCCAGGCGCGTGCAGCTTTCATGGCTCAATCGCAGGCTGAGCGCGGCTCCCGCCCGGCTCCTGCCCTCCACGCACAGGCAGACTTAAGGAAGCAGCTCCAGACTGTTTCCTCTTTTTTATTTTGTTTTGGTTTGTTTGTTTGTTTGTTTAATACCTCCATAGAGGAAATCTAAGCCCTATCTAGCATTCTCAAATTTATTGTTGCAATACAGGTTTTCACTGCAAAGCATCTTAATGCTTTTTCTCTCAGAGTTAAACTGAGGACCAGTTTCCAAAAATATGTGTGCTTACCACACTCCAGCTTATGATTAGAGAGAGAGAGGGAGAGAGAGGAAAAAAACCACTGTAATTATCAGTGATAGCTATTTCACTGCTTTTTTATTAATGCAAGTGCTAAATGAGACTATATATTACCGCCGATTTACATTAGCCTTCTTAAACGGTGTGGACAGGTGTACAGGGGAGCAGTGAATTAAAAAACAGAGGAGAATGTAATTTAACATGCAATACCATTTATATCCACACATACCTAAAAGAAAGGAGTTAAAGCTAAAAATATCTATGAAAGACTTTCCTCACATTTCAGCTTGGTGTTTCACAGTAGAAATGTGAAAAAATAGATTTTTTGTATTGTCTTGAAAGAAACTTGCCCGTTTAAAAAGCTATCTGAATAGGGGATGACACAAGCTATCCAAAATGTGATTAGATTTACCACTTGTAATCACCTTTCCTTCTCCGTATAGGAACTGCATGCCCAAACGGTACAAACGGGCCCCTCTGCAGTCAGCAGCTTTGGCTGGGCGAGGAAAGCAATACCCAGCTGTTTGCCAGCCTCCTCTTATTTTGACTTTTGTGACCCAAAGCCCGGCGTGGCAAATAGGAGCGTCTTCAAATGAAAAGGCTGAGGAACAGTTGCAAATTGTTTTCCGTGGCCACATGCCATCACATCCATGGGCTGACAACAGAAGCGTTCTTTGGGCATTAAAGCGGATGCTTGGAAGTGGCAACTTCCTTCAAACACCTTAAATAAATCTTCCTTTTTCTTTCTTTCTTTTCTGACCTGGATCTGGCTGCCAGTGCACATGAAAGAAATTACGAGAGCTTCTCAGTCACTGCTACTCTGGTTCCTTTTGCACTACAGCATTTGTCATTGCCAAAACAGCAGAGTTTAATTAAGTGTTGTGAGCAGCCTAGTGAGAAACACACTTTAAATTAAACCTCTGTACATGCAGCTATTGGTTCTTTACCTCCTGAACAATCAGCGGGGTGTTCGGCATAAATTCCTCCTCTCAAGGGAAAGGCAGCTGTACGCACCTCTAGCAATTCATAAACGATCCTGTTTTCCCAGAACCATATCTTATTAAAGCACATTTAATTATTTCTTAGTTTTAAACACCAGTAGATGAAGGCGATAATTAATGTGCCTACCACTAAACATTTTATTTACTCTTGATATATTAATGGTATTATCAAGAAAATATGCTACAGTTTCAGGTTTAACAAAATTACATGGCAAATTATCTTTTGATGCATCAAACAATCGTTAATATAATGGAATAAATTATTTTAACACCTCAGTAGTAATGAATGGGTACAAGTGTGTAAGCATTTTAATTTTTCAAAATGTTTTTACCCTTACAGATTCCAGAGTATACTTAAATCAACAATGCAGGAGTTAAGAACAAGATGAAAAAAACAAACAAAACAACAACAACAACAACAAAAAACCACAACAATAAAACAAACCTNAGAAATATTTCAGTTTAACCAGTCTTTCCAGGAGAAAATACCCTACTGTATAATGATCATACTAAAAATAATAATTTTTAGTAGCAGGTAAGAAATATTTCAGTGACATTTAGGCATTTTTCTCGCCATCTGCAAACATGCATTTATCTCATGAAGACTAAGCCTGTGCTCGACACAGACATGCACAGACACATGCACGCTGCGTGCAGCTCGCAGGCGCGCGTGTGGGTGTGATGCTCACCCCACACGCGTCCGGGGACGCGCGTGGAAGGGACACAGGGGGCACACGCGCCCGGCCCTCCTGCGCTCCAGCTGGGCCTCAGAGGGGAGGAAAACGGGTGGAATAAGTTCTTTATTTGTGGTGATATTTTCAAAAGTATTTTTAGCAACCCCATTCATGATTTCTTCTGGGATAAATGTGCACTTCATCACCAAAATGGATTTTTCTTAACAAACATATTTTGGAAATTATTCCAATTGATAAGCCAGTGGTATTTCTGCTAAAATATTTCTTAGAAATTGAAAAATGAAAATAAACATTTCAGACTGCCCGAGCCCAAGGTCTGCAGGACCAGGGGAGCTCAGCTCCTCCTTTGGCCTGAGCAGCTCTGCGGGGGCATTGGGTGTTTTTCAGCAGCAAGCAAAAATACATGCATTTGTACTCACATGTATTTTCTGAATATTCCAAGTAAAGCATGTTTTCTAAAGACAGCTGCCCTGGTACTTTGAAACTGGAGGCTGCTCAGGTTTCCTCCTCTTCTTTGTTTTGCAGAAGGGAGCTGCCAGGCAGCATCTGCACGTCAAGTTACCCAATGAAAGGTAGGGAGACCGCTTTGTTTGAAGCACCAGGTTGAATAGCAAAGCAGCGCTATGTCCGCAAATACACCTGCTCGGTGACACAGCGAGGACGGGCAGAGTCGGGGTGGGGTTTCGGATCGGGACCTGAGGCCATGCTGATGGGCAGCACTGGCTGCCTTGCACCATCGCCACTGGCACATGGCAAGCGGTGCCAGATGTTTCACTCCTCTGGAGAAGGAGGTGCCGTGGGGAGTGCCATGGCCACAGAGATGAAGGAGGAGCCCTTTTCCTGCCGGTGCTGTCCGGGGGGCCGAGCTGCCCCTGCCTCTGCACCCCCTTCAGCCCCCCGGCACCTCCCACAGCCTCCCAGGGAGGGCAGCGAAGGAGGTGGCAACTGGGGGGGCACCGTGACAAGCCCCCTGGATGTCGTATGACATCACGGTGACAGCTCTCACCCACTTTAGAGCCTGTTTTCCCTGGTGCTACAGGAAAATTGGAGATAGAATAATTAAAAGCCAATATAATTAGCTTTTAAGGGAAGATGGCCTTCTTTGGGCTTTAGTTTGTCTAACAGGTAATGGCCATCAGAAGGAAAACAGACTGGCTAAAATTACATTTAACAACAAGCAATGGGAACTGCATGAGGACATGGAGGAATTTAGAGGAAAACTAGCTGAGGTATGGGGCTTTACCTACTGCCTCCTCCATAAGTAAATAAATACAGCCGGTGGTGCCAGCCAAGGTCCACTCCAGCAAAATGCTGTTTTTAAAAGCCCTGAAGCATTTTCTAACTCACCCCCAGGGTCTTACGCTTAAAAACTTGTGAATTTGCAGAGGCTTCGCCCCGGTCCTGCACTGGCCCCGCAGTGCTCGCACGGCCACGCGGGCACTTCCGCCTCCTGCAGCAGCAGGGCAGTGCCCTGTGTGTGGCTTTAGCACTCTTTGCATGGTTTTAAGGGGAATGCAGTTAAAGTAACTGGAGAAAATAAAAGTGATGAAGAGGTGGTGATTTGTACGGCTGTGCAGCTGTTGACCACTTTGTTTAGGCACTTATATCTATATTTCCTCTTATTGTGTCTCTCTCAAGTGTTTGCTAGACTAAGATGGAGGCATTAATTGAATTCAAGTGTAGAGACCTGAAGTATTTTTATTATTATTTTTAGTTCTCTCACCTTTTATTTCCATTAGCAAAGAAACGTAATCACTGTGGGGATTTATGGCTAAAGGATGCAAACAGAGATGGTTACAGTTATTAAAATGAAGCTACTTACCAGGAAAAATCAAGCCCCCAAAACATTTAAGCTGAAAAAATGTAGCAGAACAAAACCTTGATAGTCTCCCAGGTCTCAGAGCCACAATGGTCTTTGAAGTTCTTTCACTGTGCGCATCCTGCACTGCTGTACCAGTCTAGGACAAAATCCCGTTTCCTTGGAGCTGCTCCTGCTCAGCCCTCAGCAGCCCTGCAGATCGGCTGCCATCACGCTGCTCGTAGGACAAACGCTGTAGGGATGCTTTAACAGCAGTGTCTGGGGCAGGCACAGCCTGGCACCCCATGGCTGGAGGCTTCACACGGGGAGCCAGGATGTGTGTGCCTGTGACGGAGCCATCCATCATTGTGCTCCTGCCTGCTGGAGGAGCAGGGGGACAGGGTCCCACCTGCCTGGGGCCTCAATTTGGCCAAGTAATGCATGTATTTGGTGTGCTCCTAACACTGAGCTTAAAATAGCGAAGGCCAGTAAAGAGCATTACCCTTGCATACTGAGCTTAAGCAAATGGGGCTTCCCAGTCCAAATAGTCATTCCTGATCCAAGTGACACCTTGGGGTGCTCCATGGGGGTTCTGGGCACACACCTGGGGGCTCAAGCAGTTGGGGATCAGACATAACTGGCTCTCCCCCCTCGGAGAGGGACGTGTAAGAAGTGGGGACCCCCATCTGCTGGGGACCCACATCTGCTAGGGACCCCCATCTGCTGGGGGAGCTGCATCTGGTGGGGAGCTGCATCTGGTGGGGACCCCCATCTGCCTGCGGAGCCAGGCAGCACCGGGACCTGCTGCTGCCGGAGCCCTACCTGTGGGGGGCAGGAGGGGAGCAGGAGCCTGGCACTCCATCTGGCCATGCTTACCAGCGGAATTCCACTCTTCTGAGTGGACAGATGTGAAAAGGGGCTGTTGCCGGGAGAAGGGAAGCAGGAAGGAGGTGAAAGCACAGGGGTCACCATGCAGGGCACTGCCACACACTGCTGCTCTGCCCTGCCGAGCCAACAGCCCCCTGCAAGGCGCACAACACACACTGGCTGTCCCTCCCTTGGAGAAAACAGAGCAGGCAGCTCTCTTAAATATATATGTGTGTAGACACATATACTTATATTCTATACATTTCCATGAAAATATTCCTCATTTATTTTTCCCCAGCCTCATCTTACTGAACAGCCTGGCCCGTGAGGCTGGCTGTACAGGAGGACGGCGGAGGAGCCCCGAACATCAAACAAGGCTGTGTACTCTGCAAAGCAAACCTCGTGCCCGCTCCACCCGCTCCTGGGGAGCATAACCTTTACCGCACGAGCACCTCGGCTGCCGCCAGCTCGCGGCCGTATCCAGGCTGCACGGTGGGGCCGGGCTCTCCCGCTGCAGGCACGGCAGAAAATCCATCTGTGTCAGGGAAAATCAGCAAACAGTTTAAGGACTTTATCTTAAAGAGTGTTTTCTAGTCTATATTAATGGCTTTGTAGCAGGTTGCTGAACAGAAGTCAAAATTTTAGTAGCATAAGTAAAATGCAGCTATAGAAACTGGAAAATTGCAGCATTTCATGCTGCACACATTGCATTATTAGTCTGAAATTTGTCTGTGATCCATTGAAAGGGATTTCATATTAAAATGCACAAACATATGTTGCATGTACGTAAACATGGAATCCTATAGCATAATTTTAAAAATTAGGATATCATTAGGTTACTAAGAAATAATATGAAGGGCACACGCTTTTCGGTCTTACACTGAACTGCCTCCTATTGCTATTGATTTCAGTTAAACTATTCAGAGGAACAGACAGGTGCCTCCAGAGGGCAACTCCGAGAATCTCAACTAGACAGCCCCCAGTTTGGCTGTTTAAAGAATGGGTATCCATTGCAGGTAGGGAAAAGCTCCCACATCTCTGTGAATATATATTCCTTAGCTGTAAAACGACACATTCTGTTGTTATCTTTCTATTATTTAGCACTACTAATTTCTTTTGACTTTTCTTTTTCTGTAAGATTAGAATGTAATGTAGAGGCTGTTTAGAATTTTTTTTCCCATGAGAATGTTTTTGACCTCCTGGGATGAGTTTTGAACCCTTCCCTGTGCCAAATGAGTGGACAATGTCAGACTACTTCAAGCATAATGCTTTTACGCACGCACACACACGCACACACACACACACACAAACACACAGAGTCAATTGGCAGGTCTATTACTAGGTATTTTCAGATGTAATCCCCAAAAGGTGATTTCTTTAAAGAGACTTCCTCAGAAAGAAAAAATAAAAAGCATCAAGGGGGTGGAAGAAAGAGAAGAGCAAGGGAAGTAGCCAAATTATGACTGGCCACATCCCAGCAATAAAAATATTGAAGAACTGAGGGTTGTAGTAGAGCTCCATGTAACGACCATGCAACAAAGTTCTGCCGAAAATTTGCCACAAAACACTTTACAGCTGGTGCTGCAGTTAACGGGGGATGGAAGGACACAGGAAGAACTGACACACACACTTCTGCATCCTCTTGGTTTAGAGAGTTCTGGCATTCAGATCAGAATTAGCATAGGACAGGTATCTGGAAAACGACAGCCTGTGTGCCCAGCAAACGGAGGCTGTCACCATGCAGGAGGAACTTCACTCAGGTTTTGATGAGCTGAAAATGAAAATAGCCCAGCTCCCACAGCAGCTCTGGGGACAGGAGCACTGCACGCACCAGGCACGAGTGGAGAGCTCTGGGGACTAACTTCTGTGAAGGAATGTGGAGTGAAAGAAATAAATCCCTGCTCTCTAAGTCCTGTCCTTTTGTCTGCTCTCTGCTGATGCTGCTGACCTCAGACCCAAAGATCCAGGCCTGTTTTCTGAGCAATACAATGGGAATGCTGAGTTTTCCCAAGGGATGTCTACACCCCTTCTCTCTCCTTCCCAGCACACGCAGGCTGTTTGCAGCATGAAAAGATTTCCAATTATTTCGCAGCCCAGCTAAGCCTGGTGCCAGCAGGACGCAGTGCTCAGCCCCACACCGAGCAGGTGCCGATCCTGCTCCAGGCAGCTCACGCTCCGTAGCTGCGCTGAGCTGCCACGGTGCTGCCCGGGGTGCTGGTGGCAATAGGTGGTGCTTGGAAAATACAAGCAAAAGACTGCCAAGTAAGCTGGAAGGAAATGCTAACACCTGGCATCTCCCCGTGTGCAGGGGAAGGCTGTGCTGGCTGTCTCCTCATCGCACGTGGCCGAGCTGGGGAATGAGCTGCACCAGAAGCACGGGGCCAACCGCGCCTCCCTCCCTTGGCCCAAGCGTGAGATCCTGGCATGCGCTGCGCTGGAACCCAGACACCCCGGTGGCCTCGTGAGCGGGAGGCACAAACACACTGCGCATTAGAGCAGACCTGCTCAGAACTGCGCCCGAGGTGAAGTGCACACATGTCGTTTGCTTCCTCTCAATAGTAAATCCCGGTCAGAATGCATCACTTGCATAGCTTCTGTGGATGTAAAAATCAGGGGCTGTTCAGGAAGGGGCTTCTCCTCTTCTTGTCAGTTCTGTAGGGGCATGCAATACACAGTTTTGTCAAATTCTTATTTATTCTCTTTGATATATTTTTTTCAGATTGATGCTTGGCTCCAATTTTTAAATAGAAATGCAAATACTCAAACCCAGCAATGAGTGTCCTGCTGTGGCATGGAAGTATTATTGGTGTCATAAGCACAGCACCACTATCTGACTATGAGAAGAAAAAAAATAAAGAAAGAAAGAAAGAAAAAGAAAGCAAAGAGTTGTGCAGGCATTGGTGTGTGGCAGAAGCTCCTCTTCCTAAAATGGCCCCAGAGCAGCCCCAGTCTGCCATGACACAAGCACTGCCGCTGCTCTACG
This sequence comes from Anseranas semipalmata, assembly GCA_013399115.1. Taxonomy (NCBI): domain Eukaryota; kingdom Metazoa; phylum Chordata; class Aves; order Anseriformes; family Anseranatidae; genus Anseranas; species Anseranas semipalmata. The sequence continues at coordinate 400,399 of VXAA01006703.1, forward strand.
TTTGTCTTTCCAATGTTAGAACCCCCTTTCGAATGGCAAGCAGTGGTGTAATTTTTACACAGCAAATCTGTCTCTTCTTTTTTTCTTTTTTAATTTGCTAGCAGTATTAATTACTGCTTCTCCAGTCCATATTGCCAGCTTGATAATTCTGGCTTGCTTCAATTCAGTGAAATGAGTTATGCCACGGCACTTAAAAAGTCGCAAACACTCACCCTTTTTAGTGGTGTTAGGCTCACACGTCGCAAATGTAAACTGACACGAGGACTTTGCTCGCCGTGAAACAAGAAGACAAGACCACCGCGATGGGGAGAGATGGCCAAAGCCTTTATCGCAGCTGACAAATCCTGGTGTAACCTAAAATGGAGTTTCATCTGCAGCTTATACATAGAGACGCATTTAGCTTGACAGCCAAGTCTTTGGTAGACTCGGGGTTAAATAAAAAAGCACAGCCGTTTACATGAACCTTAAACAAACTTACAGCAGCATTTTTCTTTTAGTCGACTGACATTTTTCTTTATGTTTCGTCAGTCATATCTGAGCGATCAGACAGCCACTACACGTGGTACACCCACCAGGATTATTATCTAGACCAAAGGCCCAGAGCTCATTGTAGCAGGCATGTAATTCTTTACAATGTATGCCACGTTAACTGTGTTGGGTTATCTATTCAACAGCTGACTGAGCCGGGCTCTCAAGCTCTTCTCAACAACCATGTAAGAAGCGATGACAATTGTACTACTTCATAACCGCTGCATGCAACTCTGACACACACTTCACAGCAACCAGTCATCTATATAAACCAATTTCAAGAGCAAAATTGCATGGTGCCTCCACTCTGTTATAAACACAATGATATCCACTCACAGCTGATAAATGCACTGCATTTCTCCGGAGCTTTAAAGAGCGAGTTCCCCGCGCCCGCCAGCAATGCGCGGCGCCTGGGCACTGCCTGGGGCGGCTCGGCGGCGCTGGGGCCCGCGCGCTTGGTGGTGATGCAATGCGCGCTCAGCGGCGATGTGCTGCATGCTTGGCAGTGATGCAATGAGCACTCGGTGGTGATGCAATCACGCTTGGCAGTGATGCAATGTGCGCTTGGCAATGATGCAATTGCACTTGGTGGTGATGCAATCGCCCTTGGCGGCGATGCCCTGCACGCTTGGCAGTGATGCGCTGCACACTCGGCGGCAATGCACTGTGCTCTCCACGGCAATGAGCCCGGCCCCTCAAAGGCGCTGCCTGACGGCTGGAAGAGAAAACAAGGTTACACGTAATTAAGGCTTTAAATACTTATCGACTCCTCAGCAATTTTCAAATTAATTACTGTATCTTTTCATAGGATTACATGCCATATAATCCTTATTATGGAATAAAATATCTATAGCAACCACAAAGTCCTTGAAAAAATACTTCAATACCAACCACTCTAACAAAGGGGTAGATTAATGACTGTCAAACAAATTAAAAACATTTTACCAGCTATTATAGCTGCGTAAAATGGTGCTGTGGAACCTCAAACCATTTTCCAGAGCATCTCGTCGAGGCAACATCGCTGCGGCTGTATGAGGGATGTGGGAAGCACTCAGTTTGAAAATATGGCAACGTCCCATCTGCTCCAGGCAGCAAATGGTATTCCTCAGCTGTAGGCAACGGGACAGCCTCTTAGCTTTTGCATCATGTGCCATGTACAAAACATATACCACAATATCACATTGTAAAGAAAAGATGAAATATAGCTATAGGAATCTTTATTTAATGAACCCTGTAATTGAATACCAAAACAAATAGGTGTCCTGATAAAACACAGAAATGGTTATTTTTAATTCAGAAAAAGGATAGGAACAATCCCTGCTTGTTTACAGCTAAAAAAAGCAATCCAGAACAATCCATAGGTAATACTGTCTTGCTGTATACTGCGTAACAATTTAAATATGATAACATCGATTCTTTGTTATCAATCTGCCACGTTTTTCAGTCTTCCCCATGGAAAACACACCAGAAGTGGGGCATTCCAGACCTCTGAGCGCTGGCACGCAGGGTGGTTGGGTGGCAGTGCCCTGGCACTGCACGCGGGTGCTCCCAGCTGGGGGTGGCAGAGCTGTGGCTGCGAGGCTGCTCAGGGGCCGTACCCTGTGCCCCAGCCCCAGCCCTTGGCCACGGCAGCGGGATGGGCAAATCTGGGTGTATGGAACAGGAGATGTGGTTTGGGCCGATTTGGAGTCCTGCAAGGAGGAGGAGGAGGAGGATGCATGGGGCCACATGTGAGGGTGGTCCTTACAACTGTGCATTAGCTTTGCTGTGCTTCCTGCACAAAGCATTGTGCAGCTTTAAAAATACAGTTTTAGACAGGAGGCATACTGTCCTTCAGCGAGAGCTCAAAACCTTAATTCAGCCTCCCGCATCAGAATTTATTTTTAAGGAAATAATTATCGAAGGCCCCCGTGGAAAGGACTCCTCATCCCAAGCCGCTGCATGGCGGGACGCAGCCCAGCAGACAGACTGCGGCACCGACTTGGATTAACTTTGCTTCGTAGATTTGTCTGCAATCCTCATTTTACTCTAATTTAACCTTTCCTGGTTAATTTACATCGGTTCAGCTTGCCAGCCTGTACCTGCCAAAGTGATCATCCTCCATCAAGTGTCTGGGCGTGGAAAGGGCTGCTCTCTGTCGTCTCCCTTACCGGCATACCTAATTAAAGTCCTTAAAAACCTTTAATATGACAAGATGAGACAGGGATCGGAAAGGAAAATAAGAGAGACTCTTTCAATGACTAATCACGCCGGCTTTCAAACCTGTACCAAAACACAGCCTGGGCTTAAACTTTCCGCACACTTCCCTTGCCCGTGCCCTTCTCTGCCCTTCCCGGCCGCGGGGCCGGGCTCCGCGCCGTGTCTCTGCGCGTCCCGCAGCTAATGAGCACGGCTCTTCCGATGGGAGCGGAACGGAACGTAAACATATAAAGTGCTCGCAATAAATGATTAAATTGTCCTCTGGGCACATTTTGCATATGAATATAAAAGTTGTGATTAATGGGTTCTAACACATTAACAAAGGCTTTAGCAAACACCGTCCAGCGTTACAGTATTTGCCAGCCCTTTCTGTTTTAAATAGAGCTGTAGCAGGCTGTTTGCTGGAGTCCCAGACTCTGGCCAACAAGGCCATCAAAGCTGGGGAGATTGCCGCTTTCTCACCCAGTAGGATTTTTCTTCATTGTGAGCCTAAATGCCCCCACTAGGCTCGCGATTAAGAGCGATTTTAAAAAATATGCAGAAAACAGTGTCCCGTGCCAATGAGAAATTGGAATTGCTCTGTGCAGGGGAAACAACGCGGCCGAAACAAAGGTGACATCTGGAGCGCAGGCACCGCGAGCCCCCTGCCCCGCACCGCCCGCACGGGGACGCCGCGCCGCCCCCCAGCACGAGGGGAACGTGCTCGTGCGGGACCGCTGCCCCCTCCCCTGCCACATTCCTGAGTCAGTTTTGCACCCCGGGATGGGGGCAGCCCCTGCAGAGCCCCCGGCGGGGCCGGGCCGAGTCCTGCTGCGAGCGGCCGGGGCGACGCTGGCCGGCTGCGGGCACCCGCGGCCTCCTGCGCGGCGAGAGCAGCAGACAATGGCAGGAAAGGTTAGCAAAGCATTCATCCGGCGCTCCGCTGAAGCGCTACCAAGAAAATGAAGAGAAAACGTGCTTTCGGACACAAAAAATCCTGCTGCAACAACAAATAATGTGTACACTTCCCGTTTTTTCTTGATCGGAGATTTTTAATCCTCTCCTAAGCACTTTTAAAGTGCCCAATTTTTGTCTCATTTGAATTTAAATCAGCCTGTATGGAGAACTTGGAGAACTTTTTTTTAAGCACGCTTGCTTGGCAGGCACATTTTCCCAAGATCACCCAGCTTTAATTTTAAATTTCAAAAGCCTTGCGTTTAATCCCTTGAGCTGGCCTGGTACCTTGCACCATCTGTTCTGGGGTTTTGTTATAACAGAGAGCACCTGCAGAGTTTTGCAACATTTCAAGCTGTCTGTGGACAAAAATCAAAATAATTATAATTTTCATAAACTAAAGACTGCGATTCAGACGCCGCAGCCCCGCCTAACAGATATTTTCCCAATGCGGCCCTGCAGTGGGAGCATTTCTCATGGACGGGGGTGCTTTGTCCTTCCTGCCCCACGGCACAGCAGCCAGGTGGAGCCGGGCGGCCCCGGACGGCACCGTGCATCCCCAGATGGCACCAGGCAGCCCCACATGGCACCGAGAGTCCCTGCGGCACGGCCGGAGCTGCCCGCACCACATGGGCAGCAGTGCCCAAGGGGCTCGGTCTGGAGGTGTCACCACCCCATGCTGGGGGGACAGAAGATTCGCTGCTGCCTTGGACAAACAAAAAATCTATTAGAAAGATGGTGTTTATTTAGACTTCATTATCCAGAGCTCTTTATTACGGATAAATCCCTCCTTAGGGCATGCTGACTAATTTTGTATAGAGTATGCATGTCTCACTATAAGCAAGGTGAACTTCCATCCCCAACCGCACGCGACCGGAGCGACACATGGTAGCATTGCAGCATTATCACCGCTCTCGGACAGAAGCTGAGTGGCACCTTACGGAAGTAGAAGGTGAAACACTACTGATGCTGCAGATGCCCTCCAAGACCTCTGGCTGGTGTCCGTGTTCGAGGCGAGGTGTCAGCCCTTAATCTGTGCTTCTAACAAGGAAAATCTCAGCCTGAAGCGGGAGTCGTCTGTTGTTCGGGTCTTGCTGAGCAGCAGACGAAAAAAGAGCGGAAAAGAGTTTTAATAACAGTGCAAATGTTGTCATCACGAGGCAGGCTCAGAAAAGCAGGCGGCTGCCAGTGGTGCTGCATGATGCTGACCCAGAGGAGCTCCAGTAGAAATGGCTTAAAAAAATGAACATAGGCCACATACTCGAACCGATTGCTTAAAATACCTGTTGGTTTCCAGCCTCACCAAGCAAAACCTTCCCTGCCCCTTCCCCAGGAGCCAGGCACCCCCGGCAGGTCTGGCCAGCACCCCGTGGCCCTACTGCCGGTCGGCCCTCGGGTGCAGAGGGGTTCAGCTGCTGCCTCTGCCAGCGGCTCGCAGCTGGGCGCAGGGTCAGCCTGGAAACCATGAAAGCCACACAGCCCCCATCCTCTTCACAGCTCAGCAGTTTTGTGCAATGCCTCGAAATACCGCTGAGGGCTCTCAGCAGTTTGTTACCCACCTGGCTCAGGCGCGCCATTTAAAGAAAAATTCCCTGCTTAAGCTGATGTCTGAAGCCTTCTGCCATCTTGCACCGGCATGGGAGGGAGCTGCAGGAAGGGCTGGTTCCTGCTGAAAGCACCAGTTGTCACCCTGACATGGCTGCTCCGCAGCAGTGCTCCCGGGCAGAGCCACGCCAAGCCCCAGCAGCCCTGGCAGGCAGCCCCACAAAGGGTATAAATATATAAAATAACATAAAGCAATAAAATAAAATAAAAGTAGATAAAAGTAAATAAAAGTAAATAATATAATATAATATAATAAAAATCTTGATTCTTCTGACAATTCAGAATTTGAAATTCAGCCTAATTTTCCCTGGCAGCGGGGGCAGCGGGAGCGGGTCACCCCGAGCAGCCCATGGTTCCCCAGGAGCTGAGCACCTCTGGCCCCGGAGAGGAGGCTGGCCCTCCGCATCAGGACACGTCACCTATCAGTCAATGCTCATTTCATAAATGCGTCGGTAAAATCCCAAGTGATGAGAGCTGTACCTGCACCCGGAAGAGTTTGATATGGCAGCCACTGCGGGCACATGAATGGAGCCAAATGAAATCAAAGAGATCCTTGGAAAGTCTGGTATTTTTCCAGGAATTAGAGTGCCTAGGGTTACTTGGGCTTAAAAATGGGGAAAGCTGGGAACAGAAGATGCGCGGTGTCACCACTCGCCAGCCACCAGCCCGGCTGGCACAGCATGGAGCAGGGTGTGGCAGGGGCCGCTATGCAGCAAACCCTACAACACAGAGCCCCGGAATCCCTGTGTGAAGAGAAACACTGACAGACCAGAATGTCAGAAGCTGCTGGAGCTGGGGTGGGCCCAGGAGAGGCAGCGGAGGGTCCCTGGGTCGAACTGGGCCGGGACAGGGACGCCTGCCTTGCTCAGAGGGGCTCCAAAGCGCGCTGATCCTGCCAGGAGGGAGCTAGCTGCCCGAAGTGACCACTGCATACAGCTAAAGAAAATGCGTTAGCACTGTCTAGCTTCTAAATCCTGGTGAGGAATCAAATTAAACAAAGTCCAAATCTTTTGTCCAAAAACCTAGCAATGTTGCAAGGCTGATAGCAGTTTTGCAGTTATTGGCTGCAGAGCCAGCACTTCAGCTTTCAGTTTTCTGCCTCCAGAAAATAACTATTTTCCCTACTACACTGTTATTCCTTAATTCCCACCTTCATCTCCAAAGAGAAGGAAGAAATTCCACAGCTCTGAAGACTAAAATCTGTGTGAATGAATGCTTACTTTTCTACTTAACTCTCTAAGCTTATGGTCCACAAATTTTTATTTTTTTATTTTTTGGAAATCAGTCTCCAAATATTGAAAAATAAAAATAATAATAAAAAAAGATTAAAAAGAAACAAGAACCTCATCATTATATTTTCATGAAAGAGACTAAATGTTGTATTATCCCTCTTGTGATTTTGTTATTTTTTATAGTCACATTGAGGAACGTTAGGAAATATAACCAAATAGGATTACGATATCAAATGTTTTATGCATTTTATCTGTTTTGCAATGGACTAGTAATGATGAGGGGCTAATGGAAACTGTAGACCCCAAATTTATAACAGCTTCTTCAAAGGGAAATTCTTTTGCTATGTGGATCTTATTTGTGTGGGAAAACCCAATTACTCTAAGGTTCTTGTACCGTACTATTTTCTTTTATGATGCTTTTTGCTGTAAGTGCTTATTATGATTAGATAACCCAGTTACAAATAAACTGTGACCCTCCGCTCTTATCTCCAAATTCACAGCTTTCCAATTTGTCACAGCTAGTTGAGAACTTGACTTCTTATTAATTACTACCATGGGGTCCTAGAGGGGGTTGCAGGGCTACAGCATCATCTCCTCTCCCATGAGGTATCATCTTTGAACATCTCTGAAATCTAAATCTTTGTAGAGGCAGCTGGCTTCTTCCTGGGAAAAAAAAAAAAAAAAAAAAAAAAAAAAAAAAAGTTAGGAAAATACAAAAGATTTTGGACATATATCTTGAATAGATTTGAAGAGCCAGTAGGTACCCAACTGCGGTTTACAAGTGCAGGAATCTTAGGTACACACTTGTAGAAAACAAATGGTATTCATGTACTCAATAGCATCAGGGGCCTGCAGTGAAAAATCTCAGGGATCAGGAGAATCTCATGCATCACCAGAAACTTAATTTCAGACTTCTTCAGACCCCAGCAGTTTCAGGTTTCTTGCTCCCACAATCTGCTTCTGTGCTGTCTGGTCGATGGGCAGCGCACAGGGACTTTGCTGTGCTGTAACTGCAGACAGTTTAAAACAACAACAACAACAACAAAGACCCTCCTGTTTCAATAATATGCACTCACAGCATACATAAAAAGTACCGAGTATGTTGATTCTGGAACCTGCCTCAGTAATAGGATGTTTTTGTCTGTGGCGGTGCTCCTGAGGCTCACACCAAAACCATCTCGGAGAGGTACCAACCCAACCAGCAGCTGTAAGACGAGGAAACTTCGGAAGAGACAAAGCTATTCAGCTACCTCTGCACCACTGCACCTGTAAGGTTGCCCATTTGTGGCAGCCACAGGACGGCTGCTGGCAGCTGGCCCAACAGAGTGCGGTGAGGAGCAGTGGCAGCGGCACTCCAACCCTGGGTACGGTTTTGGCCTTGCTCAAGTGCTGAGTCTGTTCTCTTCCAAGGGCAGTTCCATCCTTTGCATGTCCGCGAACAGTGGCGTTCCTGCATCCATCAGCCAGAATTGCTTCTTGTGCCCTTTTTTTCTGCTCGGGACTCTGCTGCCAATGGCCGGGCACAGCTGCTTGCCGGGGGCATCCTGCAGGAGGGGCGCGAGGCTCTGGGATAGGCCCTGTGACCGGGGGAAGAAAATGGACTTGGGAATGAAGCAGACATTTACTTACAGCTGTTTAACACACAAAAAAAAAAAAAAAAAAAAAAAAAAAAAAAAAAAAATCAAGCAATGTAAAAATTGCTTAGTCTTCTAGCTACAAACACTTGGCAAAGAAATGGATCTGATTATTCCTAACATCCACTAATTATCTGCAGCATGTCTACAGTTAACAGGGAGATGACAAATACTCAGCTACCCTCTAATACAACTCACTAAGCCCCAATTTCCAAGTTAAACAAATAAAACTTGATTTGCAAAGTACACTATTAAATATTTTATCCATTAGCCACTGTTAAAATCGTTTTGCTATCCAAACTGAGCACCTTCTATTTGTACTATTTCCAGTGCACTCAAACAATAATATTCAACATCAATTAATGACTAGTTCTCATCCTAAACTCACAATGTGCATTTGTGATGTCTAAAACACATTCTTGTTGCATCCTGAATGATAGATGAACTGGAACCAAGCTACGTTATGGCAGCTGCTTTGTTTTGGTAGTTTGTTTATATTTTAATTAATGTCATCAAGAAGAATATATTGATTTGGTAAGCTGTTTTTTAATGAAGTATACCTGAAGCTTGTGGTTTTTAAAAATCTTTGCTACTGTGTGCAAGAAGACTTTGCCTTAAAAAAAAGAAAGAAAGAAAGAAAGAAAGAAGGAAAGAAAGAAAGAAGGAAAGAAAGAAAGAAACAAAAAAGAAAAGGAAACAGAAAGAGAAAGGAAGGCTTCAATCAGTTCTAATGCTACCAAAATCCATAGTGCTTAATTTATCGAATCTCCTGTTAGTGAATGAACAAAGGTAAAAATAACAGGCTAGTTATAAACTAGTACTATGATGATGACATTGTGAATTATTTAAAAAGGGCATATTCAGTGTGACCATAGAGCCATCAATCATAATAGACATTGATGAGAAAAAGAGGTTTCAGTCACTTCCTATCTGCCAGGAGAACAATTCTATCTCACAGGTAGCTGTGAAGTGCCGCTGACCCGATGTCACTCGCATTGTTGCTCTACCCTTTGAACGGGGAGAGCAGATTCTCTCAATATTAGAATCGAATGAGTAAATAAATTCTCAGTTCACTGCCACACTCCTTCAGAGTGCACACTTCAATTTGTCTAACAATGGAGAGGACAGAAAAGCAGAAATCTCTTAAAGCACGGATGAATTTTTTATGGATGCTCAAATCCAGCTGCAAAGAATGGGGTTTTAAATGGTAGCAGCTCTGCTTTTAGCAGGAGCCCCTAGAGACAAAGTCTTCTGGAAGTGTTTTGTGTTGAATTCAGCCCTTCCCGAGCACGCGCCTTTTGCTCGCCCTTCCTCGCGGAACCGCTTCCACCAAATGGTTCCATTGTGGTGCCCACATTGATCCCCTGGAGGTGAGCCGAAAACACCCCCTTCGCCACCCCTCGCTTCCCAGCACTCGCATTCCATAAAGAGCCAGCAAGAAACCCGGTTTAATCAACCCAAATGCTCTGATGGCTTTAAAATGAAGCACATATTGCCACTGAAAAGATGACTGTTGAGCAAGAAGGGAGAGAAAAAAGCACTCCAACTTTTAATTTGTGCTGGATTAATCTACGAGAGACTCTTTCACCTGATGCCCCACATAATTATATCCGAAACTTTCCCTCAGATCACATGCTCCATCACTGTTGGTTACTCTAATTAGCCCACGTATCTCTGCAGCTGCGAGGAAGAGGCGGGAGGAGGAACAAACGGCGCGGCGCGGCACGGCGCGGCACGGCGCGGCACGGAGCTCCGGCCTCGCC
>VXAA01006703.1:413031-450008 GCA_013399115.1 Anseranas semipalmata
TGGAAAAAAAAAAAAAAAAAAACACAAAGTTAGACAAGTAACAGGAGTATAACAAAAATATTCAGGTATATGTTTAATATAAGCATTATATTTGTGTGTCAGTGGGGAAGTTTCAGCGCATGTGGGCTGAGAAGGTGACTGTTCTTTGTGAGACTCCAAAAATTCCTGGATGCAGCTGATAATCTTTGATTATTTTTCCAAAAATGAGATTTTTTCATCCTGTCTAGCTAGCAGATACTGCCAATGACAAGCCCATTTCCATACTGGTAAGGTTTCATATTACTTTGAATTATTAAATCCAGCCCATGGTTACAGATACTGTATGTGCTCATAGAGAGAAAGTACACACACACTCATGCACAAACTTTACATGAAGATTGAAAAGCAAGGCAGAAGAATAAATAGACCAGTGGGGAAAAATAAAATATTTAGTACCTACTTTTCATTTATAGGTGGTACAGTAGGTCACAGTTTTCCACTTTCTCCGCACTTAAAAATAAAACTGCTTTAAAAGACACAGAAACAGTGGTTCCTAGAATTTTGTGAGGCTTTTTTTTTTTTTTCTGTGAATTCAGATTGCCCCAAAGCATCCCATAGGTGTTGTCACCAGGGCAGTGTCAGCCAAAAAATAAAGAAAATGGAATCAGTTATGTGCTTTTCAGGGGCTTTTTTAAATTTCTTTCACCCCACCTCTATGTCATAACCCAAGATCCCGGGGTGCTGGGGGTGGGACGCGCCTGCGGCCGTGCCCCTGCCGGGCGGCTGCGCTCACTGGGTGCAGCAGCGACTGTGCACGCTAAGTCGCGTGCTGGCCATAATCGAAGTGGCAGAGACGTCACCGTCCATCTATAGCATCCGCTCCTCTCCACGGCAGCCCTGGCGCAGATAACTCCGAAAATAATCATACTGATGCTGCACACTGTTACCAGTCAATTAGATCTAGCGATTTGAGCCCAAGCGTTCAGTAAACAAGCTCAAGAAAATGCCTAGGACCGGAATACTTATCTGCTTCTACACACTCAAAATGATTTTCCACTTCCCATATGGAAAAATGATAATGTATAAAGAAGGGGACGCTAGCGAGTTTCCAGAGTCCATATGAGCAGCATTGTTATTCATAACATTCATTAATATGTTAGCATCTCGAATAATGGAGAAGCAAGCATCTCTGAAGGTAGCGGCACTGCCTGCAAAATGCAGGAACCTTACCCAAAAAGTGGCAGGAGTCGCTGAAAATATTACCTAGTTAACACAGACCTGATTAACCAGCACCTGCCAGAATTACACATGCAGCAGTGAAAAAATCACATGAAGAAATGGAAAATATTTCATCTTCCAGAGCAAGTACATGACTCACTGCAAGTTTCCACTTGGTAAATTTTACTGGCCTCTGCTATCTCAGGAAAACACATAGTTTCATAGTAAACTCTCATTCATGAATGAGATGCACAGCAACTGTACAGAACATACAAATGAGGCATCTGTGGTTAGAATTAAAAAATGAATGAGCACGCAGGATGACACGATCCATTCATTTCTACTGCATATGCCTTAGCACACCAGGTTTGTTTTCACATCACGGATTTTGTGTCAACAGCTGCCCGCACCACGAGAGCCAGCGCAGCCACGGCCACGCCGCTGCTCCGCCACCACGCCTTGGCGGTGGTGAAGGGCCGGGGGGCTGCAAACGGAGAGCCCGGCCGGTGCTGCTCTGGCGGGGCAGCCAACAAAGGGAGTGGAGGGAGCGTTGCTGACAAAGCTGGCACAGACTGATTTCTAGCCATATGACAAGGTAAAATATGTATTTTAAATTTTCTACAAAAATACTGGATTCAAACCATACTGAGAACTTCAAAGCATCATTTTCTGTATTTCTTTCAATTAGTTTGACTTAGTCCATTTAAGACATAATTTCTCTGAAGTGAATTTGTGTGTAAACTATCGATGGGAGCAAAATGTTTCCTTCCTATAATGACAAATTAATAGGAGCACAATGGAGAGACAGAAAATTCTTCAAATCGCAAAAACTCCTTGTGAAGGTAAAATCTGCATGTTATTGGAAGGGATTTATCACAGAATCGCAGAATCATTCAGGTTGGAAGAGACCTCCAAGAACACCTAGTCCAACCTATGACCACACACTAACAAGTCCTCCACTAAACCATGTCACTAAGCTCTACATCTAAATGGCTTTTGAATACCTCCAGGGATGGTGACTCAACCACCTCCCTGGGCAGCCTATTCCAATTATCTAACCCAATGAACAATTTGTTATTTTGAGTTTTTAAAATGTTAGAATAATGTATACAGGGACTGCCTGCATAACTTACGAGTATAACCTACAGTGCACATTTACTAAAAGGAAAAGATATTAATACCAGCAATATATAAAAATGATATATATTTCTATTTTGGAAATTTAGAAAATGTTATTTCCTGATGTGGATTCTTCATGCAAAATGAATCTGTGAGTGTATTTCAAAGGTTTGTCATTCAGTGAATGTGAAGATCTATGCTTTCAGGAAACACTTCCAGAGTAGCTGGACAGCCCTCAGGAGAACAGGCTAACATAGTTAAATGAGCTAATCAAGTGCTATGTCAGAATTACACATTTGCAAATATTGCACTACATAAAAAAATGCAATCATTACATTTTAAACAAACAACCTGCCAAGTCTTAGGAAACTTGAAAATAGTCTATAAAATTACTCATTTGATTTGAACATACTAAGATCACATTAGCATAATTATAAATGATTTTTTTTTTTTTTTTTTTTTTTTTTTTTTTTTTTTTTTTTTTTTTTTTTTTTTTTTNATGACTTAATGTTTGAAAGTAAAGTGATCTCAAATTCCAACTAACAGCTGGTACATTCTGGGAGCTGCAGGATTTTAATTTCACTGTTAAATCAGAAAACCAAGTATCTGCATTACTGTAACTGTTAAGTAACGCACGAGTTGGTCTGTGCTAGCTAGACCAGGACAACGTATTTTGGGGGTTGCCTGTTTGTTTGTTTGGTTTTGTATTTCAGAAATTATCATCACTGACTTTTTATAATTATTTAAGCCCAGCTCCTTTGTTTATATTGAAATTCTGGTTGTTGCTACCAACTAGAAAACAGTTAATTTCACTGTAGAGAACAAAGTTAATTTCACTGCAGCATAGCAATCACGAATGACACCCAGTTCTTTCTTCTGACCATGTTTAAGGTCCATAAAGCATATCTGCTCCCCTTGCTCTTCCAGGAGAAGTTACAGAAGCTCTGACTAGTGGTTTAGACGATTTATGCTTTGAGCTTCAATGACCTGCTACCTTGATGCTCTGGGATGCCACCATAGTACTTACTACAATGAGCCAGTGCTTCTTGCAGAACCTGTTATTTGGTTATAAACTTTAGTATCCTGATTCAGATCAAATTTCCTTTGATTATAAATTTATTTTACATATAATTAATAACCTCCTCCTTCCTTTCTTCCTCCCTTATAAAACATTTAAATAAAGGATTTTTGGATGCTGTGCTTCAAGATACATTTTTTTGGTGATTGCTATCTTCATAAATCATTATTTGTTAATGAATTGCTAGCTCATTCTCTATACCGATTTAAGTAATGCTTCAATATTCAGCAATGCTTTCCTTTTAGCTTAGATTTGCTGTTCTTACCGACTTTCATTGGAGATGCTCAAATAAAATGTATTTCAGATTTTTGCTAACTGGTGTAACCACCCCTTTCTTGCAGGTGGCTTTGGGGCACATCTCAGATGTAGCACAGTCCCTTTTATTAGATCTCTCTAACTTTGCATGGTGTAAAATGGAAATTCTGGTATTTTTAGCAAACAGTGTTGCTCTTTAAAAACTGTGAGGAGATGGAGGTCTTTATCAATGTGTGTAGAGGACGATTATTACCTTCTTGAGTAATGATATCAATATGTCTGATTATCTCTATCTAATGGTTCTTCAAAACTATGTTGACAGTTTTGCTGACATATTAGAGTTTTAGCGGTGCTATATAAAAATTATCTAATCACAGCCGAATATTAGGCCTTTCAAACCAATTCTGGATCACAGAGTGATATACATGCATATCTCTCATTATTGTTAATGAGGTCTCCACTGTAACGCTAAGAGAATACAGATGTTTAAAATCTCATTAAAATTTTAAACTACCATACCGCACCTTTTTAGGGTTATGCTTGTTCTCTGAAGAAAAATATGAAGCACATGCACATTACTTTGTGAACTAATTTCTAGCTAAGCTTTCACCTGAAATCCTTACAAGTGCAAAAGACTGCGAAGCTTCTCCTGACACCCCTCATATGCTTTGTGACCAGCACCACCAGCCTCAGGTTCAGCTCTTGCCACTTTGTTTCTCTTCCATCTCTCCCCAGCTTGAAGCAGCAGGTAGCTCATCCTAACAGGAAACTCCCTTTCCTTGCAATCCCATAAAGAATCCTGAGAGCTGCTTCTCTGCAAAAGCTGGCAGAAGCGACCCCCCTGCAGCCAGCACCTCTGAGCCCCCCGTGCACCCCAGGGCAGGAGGTGGGTGAGGAACACAAGGCGCACGAGGCACTGGCCCTGCTGGCTGCCCAGCTCGGATGGGCAGGAGATGCGATGGTCAGAGTTGGCCAAAAGCCACTGCTTTCTCCTTCCCCTTCTCTCACTCTGGCAGCACTTCGCTGGCCAAACCCAAGCATCTACAGCCAGATCTCACCTCTCCCTGGGCCATGGCCAACACCCTGCCAGCCAGCAGCTCCTGCTCAGAGCTTGTAACTCAAACTCCCAAATGGGCAATTTACACCCAGTTGATGGACCCAGCTCCAGAGAAGCAAAGCTTCGTCTTGCCATCCTCCCGCCTTGCCCAGGAGCTGGCCAGACAGCGGCAGCGAAACCTCTCTGTCTCTGGGGCCAAGCCCACCTCTCTCAGCTCCTTGCTGGTGGGAAGGTCCCCGGCTGCCAGCCCGCTGCCATTCCCAGCAGAGAGGCGTACCTACCTCAGCACCAGCCCCAAGGTATTTGGTCTTATTCTACCCGTGACATCCAGGTCATACTCTGGAATCTTTTTTTTACTTCTTTATGCCAAATAGCTTTTTTTCTTTCTTTTTTTTTTCTTTTTTTTTCTTTTTTTTTTTTTTAATGCATGTGAGTAATGTATTTTAACAATTACATTTAAACTCTTGATTCACAAAAAGAAGCTTGAAAAAATGTAATGTTTTGAATTTATTCTCCAAAAGAGCAGAGTGGGGAAGGAGTTGGACTTTTTACCTCTTTTGTTATCTGTGACTGGAATTTCCTACAACTCTGCTCCAGAAAATTCTTCCTAAATTTTCAGCAAACCTCCAAACACAGCTTTCTGGGGAAAAAAAATACATATATATAGAAAAGAAATTTGGCATAATTACTTAAAATCTAAGGTGCCGACTGTGGAGGTCGGTGGGGCAGCTACCGAGCCCGCCGCAGCTGCCGCCCAGGCAAAGGCACGTCTGCAGCCCCGCAGCCCCCAGGGGACGGGGGCCGTGCTGGGGGAGCGGGGGCGAAAGGCCCAGGGCTTAGCCTGTGGCGGGGATTTTCTCCCCAGCACTAAGCGGTGGTGCAGGTTCTGGTCCTTTTCTCCCCGTTTATCGTGTGTTCTGGGTTGTTGCCCACACAGACAGATCTCGCGACTTCCTTCTGCACAGTTTCACAAGTATCAAGAACAAGAAAAAGGGAAGGGGAAAAAGAGAAACCACTGAGAGCCCACTCCCCCCATCTTGTCTCTGTGCGCCTCAGCTGCACATCATACATGCGGAACATTGAACCATCCTCTTAAATATTATGACATGGAGAAAATCACATTGTGCTTTAACCTATCAACAAAGGAGCAAAGCAATTACAGAGCTAAACACAGTCGAGGAAGACCCAATAAAGAGAAATCCAAGAAAATTTGGTGAAAATTCTTAAGGGGCCTTACAATGTTTAATCATGCTTCAGGCCTAAATTAATATTCTGCTTCTAATTCAAAAGACTGAACCACAAAGGTACATCTTTTGGGTATTTTTAATAACCATAGTACAACACTCTGTGAATTAGCAGCTGGTCTGACTGGTATTTTACTTTTTCTTTGCTTACTCAAGTAAAGCAGTTAATATTAGTATAATCATCAAACTAACATTAGTCAGACAGAAGGACAGATTTTTTTCTGTATTGTAATGCAGAATAAAAAAAAATAAACCAAGATTTAGAAATTCCTTTGTGTATTAGTTTAAATAATTTTTCTTATGCAGTTTCAATAAAACAAAAAATCTTTGTTGTATTCAGCCATTTTACAAAACAAACAATAGATTAAAGAGTACCTAAACACATGGAAGATGGGAACCTGCCGCCCACTGGGTGAGAACAAAGAGCTGATCACATGCTACTACCCACGACTACCAGAGTGGCATGAAAAATATTTATGAAAATAAGTCTGTCCTGTTCAGTGTTGGTTGAACGAAGCACTCTGCTACCCTGGAAGTGCAGGTTAGTAGGATTTACTTCTGTCTTTTAAAACAGACCTAAACTTCTTGTTGCCATGCCTCCTGCTTCAAGCCCAGCTATTTTTAAATGTGACATTAGGTCAGATGCTTGGTTTTACGGCTGCTTTGTGGAATAACCAGTCTAACTAATATTTATTCACCTAAGTTTTAGATGGATTTGAATAATCACATGCAACTTTCACGGAGAAAGAGAATTTCCCTTAAATAAATAAGAGGCGGAGACTGGAAAGCACAAAAGTGTTAAATAAAATTCCATTGTAACTCTAATCAGTGAATGTGTCTCTGCCACTGAGGAATACACTACGACATCTAATACAGCTCACAGACAACCCAAAGCTGGCCCCACCTGTAGTCTATGCAGTTTGTGGGTTTCTAGTCTGGACACCGATAAAGAGCCATGAACTTTGGTACATAGTCCCCATTTTCATACAATTCCTACTTAATAATCCCTTAAAATTGCAGCCAAAGACTCCTGAAGCTGTCTATGATAAGAAAGTAGTGTAAACACTGGCTTGTGCTGTTTCTCTGGCAAATCTCAAGTCACATTTTTACTGTACATAGTCAGCCTGATCCTGGCAGAACAGTAACCAATTTTGCTGGAGTAGAGCAGGGCAACCACATGCAGCATTTTACGTAGCTAATGTTTCTGCTCATCTTGTATTGTCTTGCATCTGCTGCAGAAAGAAGAAAATAACAAATGTATGTAAACAGCAAGGCGGGCAGGCAGCAAAGGATGGGAACTATCATTCTGAATCTGAGACTGTATGAATCCCTTACTGGTAGCGTCTTCATTCAGTACTTGCACGTACTTGTACCTCTGCAGCTCTGTATTGGTTATGCCACCCTATGTCAAAAAATGGTCTAGCATATTTGTTCCAGAGAAAAAGTTCCACAGATACTCCAGACCTCTTGCACGCTGCCAGAGCAGGTCCCCAGCAGGTGGCTGCCCTGGCCCCCACACAGACACACAGACCCACGTGAGCAGAGGCGGCAATAGGTCAGAGCCGGGCTCTTGCTCCCCTACCTCCCACCGCCTCCCGGTGAAATCACTGTGACGAGAGAGCTGTTTATTCCCTGCAGGAATGGCAGCACAAGCTCCAGCACAAAGCCAAGCGAGCTCCTCACTGAGGGCCATCTGCAAGCTCAACTCCTGCTGCAGGCAACCACAGGATGAGAAACTTTGCACCAGCCCTGCAGAGTAGAGAGCAACCACAGATTGCAATTTGACCTCTGCGACGTGATGGGAGACGTGCCGCAGGTAACATCTTTAATATCTTCATGGATTAATGCTGCTGTAAAGCACAGCTTACGCTCATGTTTACACATAGTCTTAGCCAGAGTCCCACGCTCTGTGCCACACTGATTCCCTCTGCATGGGGCCATCTGCTTCCAGGGAAAACAAAGAGGGACCTAGCACCAGCAACCAGGAGCCCCCGCCCATCCTAACCATGGTGAGAAAACCCCTGACCACTTATCAGCCTTCAACAGAGCAAATCCTCTCTCTTTTTCAAGGAAAAAGGTACATTTCTATGCTACTTCATTTCCCATACCTGGCTCAGCAGTGTATAATCTGCCTGTCTTTTGTGGCACAGGCAGAGAACAGAAATGGATGGGAGACTATCTCAGCTGGTGACGAGTAAGGCTTCGTGTTGGTGTTGGACCAATGTCTGTGGTGGGAGGGGCTGAAGTGTAAGGAAAGATCGGTTTGACAGAGGAGAGAAAGACTTAGTTATGCAAAGGGTGATGAAAAGAGACCAAAATAGCAATGAGAAAATTCAGAAAAGATCTAAAGTGTAACTTTGCAATAAGCCCTTTTGTGCACCCATGTGTGCAGAAACATTCAGACATCTCAGCCATTGCAGGCTCATTCACCAGTATTCCCAGTAAAATTAAGACAGATTTAAAGGACCATATCACTTTGTCACATTTACTTCATGTCTACTTGAAAACACGGTTCATGCTGCAAAAGGATGACCTGAAAAATCAATCTTAGTTAAAACAAACTATTAAATTAAAGTATATGTGGGGAAAAAAGGGAAGATCACGAGAAACACTTTGCAAATAGTCAACATCTGATGATCTGAAAATCCTAAGGAGAGCTTAAGACAGAAAAGATACTTCGTGTCAATGCGCCAGCTTAGCAATAGGCCATAAAGAAGATATATGTACCCTGCCTAAGGGCCCGGGGTGCTCCTTGCATGCATTTGGAAAGCAGATCCCCTGCACTGCGCGGTGTTGGGAGCAAAGCCAGGCCTGCGCCTATGATCCCGGCGGCTGCTGCAGGGCAGAAGCCCCTCAAGATCGACCAGCGCTCTGATCCGGCATGGCAAGTCCCGTCCTCCCAGGTAATATCTGAAGACAACGTAATCTAAGGTGTCCCTTCCATTATTCAAATGCATAAAATGCTACAGGGTGAGAAGACAGCGAATACGGCATGGAGCAGAAATAGGAAGACACTGGCGAAATCAAAGGAGAAGGGGCTAGCAGTTTGCATGGGTCCGAGAAGGCAGCCCCCAGAAGGATACCGTATGGGAGTGATGTGGGACTCAGTGGCCTGCTCAGCGCCAGATCGCCTGGGTACCCGGCTGGCAGGGAGGTGGAGGTCCCCGCGCCTGGGTTGGCATCTCCTGGCCCACAGCAGGGGGCATCACGCAAGGGAGATCCACGCAAAGTGTGTCAAATCTCATGAACAAGACCGTCTTTTCTGGCCCAAAGCATCCCAAGCCAAAGACCTCACAACCTGCCACTGTTTTGCAACACTTAACTCTTCCCCACTCAGCACAAACCAGCTTCCTTCTTCCACATTGTTCTGGACAGGAGAAGGTATTGGTCACTGCGTCTCAGACTTGTCCTATCTCCTGTTGCCTGCATTTTACAGACAGGAGCCACTTCACTGAAAATCATGCCCTGTTTGACTGGCTTGTCAAATATATTCCAATGAATACTGCTGTAAACAAGGAAAAGTCCCCCCCAAAACAGCATGAGTGGGACCCTGCTTAAGAAGTGAGATAGATTTTAAATCACAAGATTTTGAAATAGTGCATCACTTGTTGTCATCTCTTCCATCCTGGCTTCACTTGCACAGCTCAAACCTCAACCTGCAAATCTAGAAACCTGCCCGTGTCTCAGGTGAAAATCTCTTTGGTTTGATTTTTTCTTTTCAGGAATTTCAGACACTTTAAGTGAGAAAATGCTGTAAAGCCCACACCACGAACACTGGCTGTCCTGCTGACCAGTATCACCCACCGCTGTCCTTGAGGTCTTTTATCTGCCGGTTGCCTGCAGCCCCACGCTCACAAGGTACATCCCAGGGTCTCCTCCGCATCTTTGTGTGGTATCTCACACAACAGGGTCACAGCCCTGGTGCTACCACGATTCGGGCAAATAAACAGTAATGGCTGCAAAGAAGCAGAGACATAGCATTTAAAGACAGCCAGAGAAAATTGAAGGAAAATATTTTGCTGGCATCAGCCAAGGGAGGACAGCCAGCCCGCCAGTCCAAACGCACTCATCTCTCTCTGCTGCAAATATTGGAAGGGATTTGGAGCAGAGATGGTCATTAAATAGCAGATTTTAAAAAGCCCACTGAACTAAAACTGTAGGTCGGACCCCTCTTTCTGCAGGGTTTTTTCGCGGCAGAGGAAACCTGAGGCCATTTAACTGTCTCTTGAATTCCCCTTCAAAGAATCCAAAGCAGTGCTAATCACCTAGTCATACATTTGAAGCATTTTTGCTATAAATGTTACGCCTTTAATTCTGTACCTGCAAACTGCTCCTTCATTAGATGCAGAAGGAGTGAGGAGAGTCCCCGGTGCCGGCACCCCTGCGCCCCGGGCAGTCCCACCCGCACCCCACAACTGCCCAGCGGGGCACTGCCCCTCGGCACGTGCAGGCTTCGGGCAGAATGCCGCGCTGCCTGGAAGCCCACTTAGCAAAGCCATCTTCAGAAAAATGAAGTTTGGCTCACACAGGAAATAATGCAGGGTGAAAGTGTGTTAGTACATCAGGGGTCTAAATCCCATTGAGAAGACAGGCACTAGAGGAATGCACATGGCACTGACTTCTTGGAAATGTAGCTCGTACTACGTGTATTTTCATGGAGCCTTAAAACTGCTTCTGAAAATTTGAAAATTAATTTTTCTCATGGATGTAGTTTGCAGTCTATTGGAATGGTTTCAACATATAAGTTAACCTGTATTTTTTATATTCTTCGTGTTTATTTAATCTATGAAAACATCAACATGCAAAAATCAGTGCAATATCCAAAAATTCTCATTTATAATATTTGAAAAGCTCACTAGTTCTGCAAATCCACTCTCTACTATGCTATGGTTTCCACATCAAGCCCCAACACTGTTAGGAAATTTGAATAAACACGAAGAAAGCTACTCCTGGCTTTTGCAGTCTCCAGAAGATATGAGGTCGGCCAGAGTTCCAGACCGACCCCGGGCCACACTGAAGAACCAGCACGATCGCTCCCCCAGCCGCACTGGGATCGGGAGGCAGAGCAGGAAGCACCACCGGGATCAAAATGAGACCTTGGCCAGCAGCTGCGGGCATGTCACGGGCTGCAGCCCTCCTTCCATGCCCGATGACACTATTCTGTATTGCCTTTCATGGGTTTCCCTAATTGCTCTTAGTATCGGATCTTTTCAGAATCACTCCTTGACGGTATGACACGGCAAATAGCAAATACAAAATCAGGTATAAATCACATGTGGTGTGGTGCTGTCCTGGTCAATAGCAGATTTGAGGGGTCAGAGGAACTCAGCCTGCTATGTACCACGTTGCATGGAGGTGCAGAAGATAGTCTTCCCAGCAGCTGGCCCTCTCGGGGTCCTGTGGGTCATACCAGCGAGCAGGGGCTCTGCTGCCCCAGGCCAGGCTGGTGGCTGCCCCGTGGCTCCCAAGCCCCTCCTGGGACCCTTCCATCTGCACCCCATTTGCAGCAGGGTAAGCTCTTACCACTGCGGTGTTCTCCTAGTTCTGTCTTGGGTGCTTATTGGCCTGGTACATTTGACCTTAGTAATTATAAATTGCACCCCAGGTTACTTCTCTTACATTTTAGCTTCTCCACACTCGCTTCCATGCTCTCGGCACTGCCAACACCTCAAACGTTGCATCGGTATAAATAGTTTGAACTATTTAAAGGGATTTCTAACATATACACATACAATGTTCCTAAACTTAGTTTCCTATCTTCAAGTCTTCTTCGCTGTAATTTTATGTGGTTTAGTGTTATACAGGAAACAAAAATGTATGGCAAATCAAATCCCCTCTATTTTACAGTACATCTTCAGACTTACAAGCCTGGCTTGTGTCTGTGCATTCCACTTTGCCTGCCCACCCAAGACGAAGATAAGATACTATAGATGATTACTTAGCTGCATGCATACACAATTTGCAGTGCACATACGCTTTGATACAATGCATATGCGTTTTATATTGCACTGGAATACATACACAAATAGTCATGAAAAGCAAAAAAGCAAAAAATGATTCACAAAACTTACCATAAAAGAATGTAAGAAGCAATGGATTATAGTGTGTTTTCATTCTCTTACTGCCATCAAAACCCAACAAGAAAATCTTCAAGCAATATTTTCAAGCATATTTTGGTCTACTTTTTACAGTAGGTAATTTAAAAACAAAAAATAGAGAGCCTTTGTAATATTGATAACGTGACTGTTTTCAAGGTGAACTCATTACTATCTTTCATTATGTACATTAATACTTTGGCTTCGTGCCGGAATGCAGTGAAAGTGTTGTAAATCATTGGCACGCTTTTTAATACTGGGTGAATCGGTTTATGAAAATATCCTTGAGTGTCTTCCTACCCCTTGTTTCCACAAATCTTGAAATAGAAAACACTTTTCCAAGTGATTTTGGAATCTACTCTTTTTTCACCACTGCATCTTGCTGCATATTCACCACGATGACCAAGAAAAGCTGACCTCACAAACTTTTGACCTAATCAGAAGACAAAACTATAAAAAAAGTCTGGAGAGAGGCAGTTTTCACAGTAATTTAAGTCTAAATTTGCCAAAGTAACATTAGAGAAATGAGTTGTAAAGCACGTTTTACATAGAAGAACTATAAATATCTCACCAATCTTTCCCTGCACTGTCTGATTTCAACCCACAGCAGCTCTCACAGCGTGGAAGGAGCCAGCCTGGTCCCTCGGTGGTCAGCAGAGGAGGCGCAGGGGCTGTGCTTGCCCTGCAGCCTGCAGCTCCCTGTGCTGCCAGATGGGAGCTGCCATGGCCTGGACCGAATCTGCTCCTGCTTCGCTTTATCTTCCAGTCTCGTATCTGGGGCAATTCTGCTGTTTATCAAGCAAAGAGGCAAATGTTGTGAAAGTGCATCTCACAACACGCAAAATCCGCGGTGTTTCGAGCTCTCCCACTGCTTGTGTGTTAAGCAGCAAGTCAGCAACAAGTTTTTTCAGTGAAGATGCATTTACAGATGTTCGCAAGCTCCTCCATCTGCCTATCATCCACATAACCTCAACAAGAAGAAAGAGTGTTTTCTGAATGCACACAGACCTGCTATGCTGTGTGCTGAGGCACGCAGTGTCCCCTGTGGTTTTCCCAATGCAACGCCGTCAGGGTAAACTGCCAGAGGGAAAAACCGCTTCCAGCACCCTCATCGTGGGCATGGGCTCAGCTCCGAGGGGGCTGCATGAGGCGTCCGTGCGGCTGGGAGCGCCGGGGCCGCTCCGTGCGGGGATGGGCAGCCCGGCCCTGCGGGGTAGCTCAGCTAAAGCCAGGGACCTGCCGGTAGTTTTCATTTGAGACAGTATTTGTAAAATGTTCAATCCCTGCATATAATGCGTAATGCTATTAAGTAGAATATCTAAAGTACTTAAACTAATTATGCCTATTTTGTAAGATTAATTATAATTAATAATTTAACATATTTTATCATTTAAGTCAGTATCCGTTCTGATCTTTAACTTTAGAGAGCATACTGTATACGTACCACATAATTAGGGCTTATGTATCACATAATTAGGGCTAAATACTAGGAAATCAGACTAATTAGACCAAATCAAACTGAATTATTTAAGCTTTTTTTTTATTTTAGATGTAGAATATTTAGTAATTAAATACTGATTTCATTTTCTTGTACTTGCACATCTCACTTGTCTCTCAGCCGTCTGCTATAATGAAGCATTATAAAAGTGTTTGTCACGGAAGTGCGGGGCTGGGAGCTTTCAGCAAGCAGGCAGGGGTAGCGCCTCGTGAATCAGTGTCGTGCCGGTAAGGATTAAAGCTCAGTCGAGCAGCAGGAACATCGTGTGCCCTCGTGCACCCAAAGCTTTGCCCCTGTTCAGTGCTTTTCTCCAGCAGGCAGGTGTCACTGAGTGCCAGCATCCTCACCGGCAATATGCTGGCGCAAGGCTACGGCTGCAGGCGCCAGGCGGCACGGCGTGCCTTGGGGCTCTGGTGCTGCCCGCAATGGCACCACACGGGAACACCATTTTTGGCAATGGCTCAAAGCTGCTCCGGTAAAAAGTGCTTTGGACATACGCTGTTGGCCATACTACACGGGCATAAAGGGTCGTATAATAAAGTCTTTCAAACAGAGCATGTTGCTGCCAAAGAAAGCGTAGAACGTAAGTGAACAATAACAGGGCTGTACACAAAACCCTCAGTTCAAGAAAGCACCTGCCCTAAAACAGTCTCAGCAAATTTGTAGCTCATTTCAGATACACGTTTACAACTATAAAAACTTCTACTTTGCTATGGAGATTAATTCATTTCATTAGAATTCATCAAAAAAGACAATAAAGCCCAGCTACAGTTTATCATCCTTCTCTGCCAGATGATCTAAACCGAGTATTTCTTCTTATGCTGAGCCATTGGCGAGTGTTGCATGCAGCCCAGGAAACACAGGTGTGGGCATAATAATGTCCAATTATATTCTGGCATCACACTCAAAAGATCGGCTTCTAAATGATCTTTTATGGCAGAGCTTCAATGATAGCTAAGATTGGCTAAGTGCTGGGGGGGAAAAAAAGTGTTACTTTCTGTTAGCGCGTATATCAATTTTAACCAACTACGGAATTGATTTGAAAAGAAAATACATTGATAGATGGGAAAACCAGCAAACCTGAAGGCAGCCGTGGGCAAAGGGGTGAATTACCGCAGAGCAAGCAGGGGCTGGGCCTGGCGTGGCACCAGCCGCTCAGCTGTGACAGCACGGGCACCACTGTGCCCCGGTCCCACCGCGCCCCGCGGCTCGCCCCTGCGTCCCTGCTCCAGATATAAATATTTAAGGATTAATGTGCCTCTGGTGCGAGCAACTGAAAATATTTCTTATATCAAGGTAAATGTTACGGGAATCCATACGAGATCAAAGGGCCATGAAATTGAAAACAATCATATGCCAAGTAGTCGGGGTCCATCTGTATGTGTGGCGTTCGCTTCTGCTGCATTATCCAGTGCTCAGCGGAGTCAATAAAAGGAATCCCATGGACTTCAAGGGGCTTAGACAGAGCCCGGAGTTTTGTTGTGTTTTGTTTTGAAAAATCAGTGTTCTTCTTGTTTAAAGTGCTTAAGACGAGATTTGCACACTGACTTTTTCCAGCATTGGCTCTTGAATCAAAATAAGATGGTCTTCAGATGTTTTTTAAAACCTCACACCGGGACAAGCACTGGAACGTGAGGAAGGCGGAGGCATGGCAGAACCAAACGAGCAGGCAGCAGAGCTGACGGATCCAGTCCAATAAAGCACAAGACGGAGGTGAAATGTTACCGAGGATGTGTCAGGTGGTGACGTTCTTTGGGGAAAGTAGCAGATACACATTTAACTTTGAAGGATGGGCCCAGGGCACCTGGCACAACCCCTCGCTGCATGGCTACAGCATCTCCATCAGCCCCGGGCACCACGTGCTGCCTGCTCCATCGCCATCAGCACCCAGCACTACGTGGGCAGCCGGGCAGGTGAGCGCAGAAAAGCAGGGCTGCAGCGTGCCCCTGCCGGGCTGCAGCATCCCCCCCATGCCACCGCAAAGCACAGAGGGACCCCTGCAGCATCGGGGAGCACCGGGGCAGCGTGGAGGGGAGCTCTGCAGCTGTAAGGCTCGAGCAAAACAGCCAGAGTCAGCAAGAAAGGTTTTTTTACCTGACCTTGCTTCTTATCCTTTAATTTTTCCCTCCACTCAGACTCTGTGTTTAATTTGTCCCAGCAGAAAGGCTCCTGCTCTACCCTATTTTGTCTGGGTTGAAATTACAGAATAACTTCATCTTTAGGTAGTAAACCACAAAAAATAAATGGAGCTTGAAGTACAAATAAACAATTAATAAACATCAATTTTATGGATTTATGTTTTTTTTCATAGCCCTCTAGCAATATCTGCAGTGTACAATTCATGAAATTAAGCTATTTTGATTTTTAAACAGCGGGCTTTTTTTAATCATTATTTTATTTGTAATTTATTACACATTTCAAATTGGCCTGGAGACATCCCCTCACAGGATCAGCTACGCAAAAATAAATAAATACAAAAATCAATATTCATTTACTCATATGAAAGGAAAAAGTTTTTTTTTTCATATTTTTGCAATCACTTTTTTAATACTCACTTTGACAGAGATCTAGGCAAAAGAGTACAATTTCAGCTTGATGAGGGATTATTTAGTAAACCTCAGACGTATGAGAAAAGGCAGATCTCCTTGAAACTGCAGCATACAGTGAGTTGTGGTTTTGGCTATTAAATTAATGTGATAAATCCATATCATTTGAAGATGCTTCATATGGCAATACACTCAATCCACACACTACTATGCAAAAATTTTAACTCATGTGATTTAAAAAAATATCCCACGGCAAAGGCAGACTGAAGAACTGTGAAATGCCAGTGCAACTTTCAGTTCGTAACCAAACAGGCCCCCATCCACAGTTCAGAAAATACAATAAATGTCTTCAGATTTAAAGTGTCTCAGAGTGATTCCCACAATGATAGCAGCGCTATAACTTCACGTGCGGCATAGCCACAAAGAATAATTTAACACCCATTAATAAAGGAATTTTCAGAGGAACTCGAGCTCAAATTATATCAATCTTCCACTGTTCCAAAATAAACGCATCAGGTGGCATTTAAATGCAGGTGGCTAACCATTTTATCAGTGCACATATTTAAGCTATTAGAAATATAATTAGAAAAATTAAATTAAACACACTTAATGCAGATTCTAATTCTAGCAACACTGTCCTTATCATTATGCCATTTTTATAGCAAATTATAAAGTATGTCTAAATTGTACAGGTTTGTTTCTGACTGATAGCTGAACTCAGATAATTAAGTTGTTAACCATGTACTTCAGTGGTCAACATGGTTATATATCTTTGTCTTATCACCACCCCTCCTCCTTGTTTCCACAGATCTCAGGGGAAGCAGATGAATGGCACTTGACACTACCCACCTACACAGACGGCTGATTAGACACAGTCCTGTACCACAGGTACACTCAATTATATGCTTTTCTGAGACTCAAGCGTTTCCTGAAGCTGAGAGAGTTGAAACTGTTTATTTGATGCATTTTGCAGCCGAGGAAAACTGCGGTGAATCAGACTTAAAACTTCCAATATTAGATTATTACCCTGGAACCTCCACACAGGCCGGCTGGAAAGGGACTTATTTAACTAGGGCAGAAAATAATAAATGCCCTCTGCCACAAGCAACCAAACTGCTGCAGAGCAGGCTGTGCCCGAAGCATGCTGCAGGGGTGGCCGGCCCTTCCCTGGGGCTGCCCCGTCGACACCCCTGCCCTGGGGTGCCCCAGCTGCCCGGGCGTGATGGGGCTGGGGGTCCCTGCTCCGCCGCCCATCCCTCGTCCCACAGACCCAGTGTGCACCACGCTGCTGAGCAGAGCTACGGGAACACCGCCCGGCCACGTCCTGGCTTCACTCCTCTGCTGGCCACGGGCAGCCGAGGGACAGCTTGCTTTCTGCACTTCCACGAGTAACTAACGTAACTGCAGGGAAAGGAAATTACAGGTAATTTACCAGGAGGTTCAATCAATGTATAGCAAAATAGAGACAGAAATATATATATATATAAAACAGAAAAATCTGAATTGCAATTCTAGCAAAACAATCAATATTCAGATAATTCAAATGCAGCTCAGTAGAGACCAAGGATTGGTTTTCTAATATTAGAGATTATAATATATTTAAAATTAAAAAAAAAAAAAGAGAGAGAGAGAGAGCTTGAATGCTTTTGGCTAAATTTATATACCTGTAACTTAATGTGTAGAAGCTTTCCCTTGAATTTAACAGAAATCATGTGGGTCTTTTGGTCTCTAGATGGCCTGGTATCCTTTTTTCATCAAAATATCACAGAAGATGAATTAAATAGCTTCCTATAAATGTCTTATTCCAAACTGAGTTGGAATAGTTTCCTTCATCCCATTGGAAACACCTGGGTTTGCCGGGTTGGTTGGTACTTTTTCAACATATAAATACAATGTAAACATGTGGAAAATTTGCAGAGAATTAACTAAGCAGCTTGCTTTGCCTATGGCCATTATAGTGATTATTATGAATGCAAGAGCTGGGTTAATGACACTAGATAGACTTTTCTATAAGATAGTTGCAGTCATTTCTTTTTCCATTTAACCTGCCTCTACACTGAGCACCATCTACACTGAGCATCAGTGCAGCTGCATCGGAACGGCCATGGACCTAATGGAGTTCCACTTCATTGCTCCTAAATGATTACAAACTAAATATACTCAGTTCAGAAGAAGAATATGTTTCTTCCCATTTGCACATGAAAGAGTAACAAACAGGGTTATTTTTGCAATATGTCATCAATAAAGGTTTTGACATTGTAACTTGCTTAAAAAAAGTGTTCTGTATTTTACTTTGGGTTAGGTTTTTGTGTTGTGTGTGTGTGTGTTTGTTTTTTTTTGTTGTTGTTGTTAGCTCCCATTGCAGCATGTTTGTTAGAGAAAAAAATCTACCCTTTTCTCCATATTTATTAGCAAATTCAATAGGATCTCCTTTAAACTTCCAAATGTAGGAAATATTTCAAAAGATGCCTCCTGAAAGGGAAAGGAAGCTCTTCTGCCTGGTGGGGGGCATCAGTCCTTCCCTAGAGATCTTTCCAGGAGAGTAAAAACACACACATACATATAGGCTAGGCAAGTGGGATTAAAGAAAATCCTTTCCACAATGCATTTTACGGCTTTTCATTCTACGTGCTCAGACTGATTTGAACTATTCATTCTAACAAATACGTAATTATTAGCATATAAATTTAATGCCTAGATATGCTGTGATGACTACATTTCTTCTGTTATTTCCCTTATTTACTTAATATGGAAAGCTATTTGTCTGACACTATTGTTTTCTGTTTGTTGTTTTTTTTCTTTTAGAAATAAATCTTATTTATTCCTCAAAACATCTTTCTCTTTCAGATCCATTTTTAATATTTTTAAAATAATGATATAGGAGATTGAAGATAATTGTCCAAATCAATTTTTTGATACCTTGCTCTTGTATATTTAAACACACATACGTTCTTTTTTTTCAGTTTAGGGGAGAGCGGTATTGGATTCATCATAGCCTGTTGTGAGACCGTGTGGTCTCTGGCTGAGCACCACTCTCAGAGCAAGAACTGAATTTTAGTCCAGCAAGAACATTGTTTTGGTGAAAATTTTATATCTTGCCTAATCATGAACTTCTGGGGACACAAATTCAATTTGCCTACCGCAAGGACATCCTGAGCATGCTTAGATATTCTGGCTGCTGGTGTAGTACAGACAAAAATAAGGGGAAGTCAACTGGGAACTGAAAAGAGAACTTCTGGCAATTGCTTGATCAATGTCCATACTTCCCTGCCAAGGAGAACTCTTTAGGTAGTTGTTACATATTTATAGGTTTGAATCCAAGATAATAAAGCTTAAGTTAATGAGTGAAACAATGCATGGAAATGTTACGCTGGAGCTAGGATGCTCTGCTTTTGGGTGTCTAGGCAGCAGCCAGGGGCTCCCGCTCAGCTTCCAGGTGAGACAGGGCTGGATGCAAACCCGGGAGCCTGGGCAAAGTTGGGTGCTTCTGCCAGCACCCACCCATGATGATGCGGTCCTAAGAGGCTTCAGGCTGGTCTACAGCATGTCAAGATGCGCTTGGGGGTTGGGGCACGAATACGAGGCCACACAAGGCTTACCTGCAGGTTGAAATTCTGAAGACCTCCGAGAAGATACTTACACCCACCACCACAAAAACAAGCTCAGTTCATGAGTAGGAGCCAGCTCCACCACTCCTTTCATGGTGCACATGGGTCATACAGTAGTGGGCCTTGTCTGCCTAGAGACATTGCCTCGATGGGTGAATCATACAAAACCGTCACTCTTTCTTCACCTTCTAAATGCCTGCAAAGCCTAAATTCAACAGACAAGACAGTATGGAAGGAAAGAGGAGAAGCAGGTCCCGAGTGTAAGATGCAGCAGGGGCACAGCAGCATGCCGCACCAGGAGGAGCCGCAACATCCCTACCCTGCCTGCAGGCAAAGATCTGCAGCTCGGAAGAATCATCATTTTCCCCGGGAGAAACAGAGGTTCCTGGGTGGTACCTTCAGAGAGACAGAAAATAGATGATCTTTCCTTTCCTTTCCTTTCCTTTCCTTTCCTTTCCTTTCCTTTCCTTTCCTTTCCTTTCCTTTCCTTTCCTTTCCTTTCATTGTTTCGTTTCCTTCCTGGCAGTAGGGACAGCATCTACATCTAAATAAATTTTGAGCCACCAAAAATGATGAAGGTGGCTTTTCCTTCTTACTATTAGGAGCAGCAGAAGTAGTACTATTTTATCATTTTATAAGCCTCTGGGAAACTCTGAAAAATAACATTTAAAGTTAGAACTAGAAAAAATGTTAGATTAAATGCCTAGCACAAGGAAAAGTTATTCTTTTTCTCTAGAAGCTGAAGTTTGAGGGGAAAAAATAATGGTCATTATTGACACTGTGAGAATTTATTTAGGAAGATGAAAGGAAAAGCTTATGTGTGAACAGAAAGGGAAAAAAAGATAAAAGATTGAGAAGGAACGGGTGAGAGCAGATCAGAGAAAAGAAGGGGGAACTGGAAGAGGAGGATGGAAATTTCAAAAAAGATATGGGAGTAAAATGAACCTTTCAGAAACATGAGATTTGTGGAAATAAAAACACAGAAAAATAATAAAAAAAAACAGTTGTTCTACATTTCCCAGGTTAATTTTCCTCTATTCTAGTTTTATTTCAAAGGCCATTTCTTGCCTTCATTTAGTGATGTCAGTCCAGATGATCCACTGTGATGGATGGAGAACCACCACAGGCGAACCCCACTTCAACTGCACCAGCCACAGCCACTGCAGAACCTTCTCAGACACTCCAAGCATATGGGCATCACAGACACCTAAAATCTTTAATGTACGGCTGGTGCAAACATGCGATCCTCTTTGAACACAACAGTCATTCTATCTCCAGATTAAAATACCCTGTTTCATTGAACACAACCTAAAACAAAGTGCACGTGTTCCAAACATCAAGTCCGTCATGCTTCAGACTTTGAAAATGAATCATTCCATCATGTCAAGCCTGTTGTATTACAAGGAACATGGCTAGGGCCAACTGTAGAGATTGCCTTTTGAAAATTAAGCCATTTGCCTCTATACGAAAATTAAAATAGAGTCCACAACCACCACTAAACCACCACTATTTGAAAAATTCTCTAAAACAACAGCGAGAGATTTCTGCTTCCATCACCTAAAATATGAGGATTTCTGTTTACCATACATTGTCTAATTTTATTAAAACTTTTATAAACTATAATGTTTTCAAATGTTATCTATTTTAGTTTTATACCAAGAGAAAAAAAAATAATTCAGGCAATATGGGGAGGTAAGGTAATTACACTACCCGGTAACATTCTTTCCTCAGCAATCACAGTTTACATTGCACTTACTGCTACCATGTAATACTGATGCTTATCAGTGAGCACTGTCCTGAGGAGAAATCTGTTTAACGATGTAAGAGGCCAGACAACAGGCATATGTCAATATTTGCTTTTTATTCCCCAAGTGGTATGCATTTTGCATCCAACTGTACAAAAAAAAAAAAAAAAAAAAAAAAAAAAAAAAAAAAAAAAAAANGAAAGAAAGAAAGAAAGAAAAAAAGTTATTTTATCTATCTAAAGTTTCAGAGATGACACGATGAGCAGAGCATAGGATTTTCTGTGAATTTGCCTATTTCTTTTAGAAACGCAATTGCTGTGCTAAGAAATCTAGAATGCCTTTCCCTTTTCTATGATCTGTGCAAATTATTTGATTTTTTAATGGGTTTTAAGATGCATACTTAAAGCATGCTAAAAATGTTATCCTGACATATTCTAAACACTAATTGAATGGAAATAAAAGTAAAAAAGACATGTAGACCTGTCAATCTGATAATTCTGTGAAGATCACATAATCCTAAATAAGCAAAAGGCACAGAAACAAAGAATAGGAAAACCCTAGACTTGCAGTTAATTTTACAACACATTTACAATTGCTAATAAACAGAATTATTGCTGCACAAGAGAAGTCTTGTGGTCTCTACTACATCACTACAGAGGGCAGCAACAGACAACAGAGCTCTTTAGCATTACAGAGGAAATGTTAAACGTTCCCAGTAAACAAGGGAGCTGAGGAGTCACGGGTCCCGCAGGCAGACCGGGAATCTTTGCCGGTCCAAGACTGTTTATGGCACATTTCAGCCTCCATTGGATGCTGACAGCCAAGTGGATTTGGAAAGTGTTAAGGAAGCCTGGGCTGTTTAACAAGTTAAGCTTATCTTCCTCTGCCCATATATCATGCCCAGATATTAAAAATAAGCATAAACCATGAGTCATAATATATGAGTTGGACCATATGGTAGCAAGTGAAATTCATTTCATGTTTTCTTTCCCTTTTACACTTAAAATCATTTGCTTTGGTTTTGGTTACACCTCTTGCTGGATGCACAAGCAAAAAGCCAAACAGCGGGGAGGTGTGTCCTCTGCAGCCTGGAGACCCTGTGTCGTAAAGTGCCACGTGAAGACATTTACTGCGAAGACATAAAAGTCCGAATCTGAAGAAAGTTACTGAGTCGAATATATTCAAAAGACTTTCTATATAATTTTGTTTCAGTAGCAAAACCTGTCTGGGGGAGGGGTGAGGAGCCTGGCACAGTTATTAGCAGTGGTCACATACTCCTCGGGCTCCGGCAGCACATGCAAAGGAGGGCAGCAAAGGTCTTATGATCAAAAGGGAAGAAAATGACTGACAACACTAAGCTAGTTCAAAGGAACTAATGGAATAATTAGTTCCAAAAAGACTAAAAAGACTGAAGAATTCATGATGTCATAAAAAGCAGAGCTACTTAAATTGGATTAGAAAATAAAAATGACACGAACATTGTAAATATTCACAGATCACATCATTGACGTGTAATGTGCCGTTAAATGATGTCAAATTAAAGGGGAAATTACATGTGTAAGAACTAGGAAGAATAAAGGGAAGACATTTTAAAGATGTGCAGTCCTTCAAGTGAAAATCCCTATCGTATATCAGGGCTGATCACTGCATGGATGAGGAAACTATGAGAGAAGAATAAAATAAAATATGGGAAAGA
Organism: Anseranas semipalmata; assembly: GCA_013399115.1. Taxonomy (NCBI): domain Eukaryota; kingdom Metazoa; phylum Chordata; class Aves; order Anseriformes; family Anseranatidae; genus Anseranas; species Anseranas semipalmata. The sequence continues at coordinate 436,170 of VXAA01006703.1, forward strand.
AAACACAGGGTAAAAACATCTCAATTTACACACAGCAGGGAAAGGCTGTTAACTCCAGAGCCAGCACACCTTCTCCTCACCGCCTTTGCCAGGCTGCTCCTCACCTAGGTGATGCCCAGAACCATGCACTTCCATCGCTTCAATCCTATGAAAATTGGGCCTAAACTATTACATGAACCCTAGCAGTTAAGTGTAGTCACACATGGGAGGCTACCCTGTGTGGGGAAAAGGATTTTGCTCAAATGGAACTTTCAAATTTTCTAAATTACATCCTAATTAATGCAGTACTACATGAGCAAATGGGATGTGAATGTGGCACTTCCCAATCTTTCCTCCATCTTCGGAAGCAGAAAAACTGTCCTGGATACCCTTACTAGTGCAGCCACAGAGGCTTACAGGTCCTAAGCCACAGCCAGATATCATTTCATCCATAGCAGATAGCAATGCTGTGGCAATTAATTTACCTCTACTGCACTCTTTCAAATGGGCTTGAAAAGAAGATCCTCCTAACTTCTGTCCCTTCCCTCCATGTGCTATTTGAATCTTGTGCTCCAGAGATGGTATTTAAAACTCCTGAAAATACCCGCATAATAAAGGGTAAAAGATGTTATGCACATATATATGTGTACTTTTTTTTTTTTTAATTCCCTTGTGGTCCTTTCCATCTCTGCAAGGTGTTAAAAACACATTGCACATAACCAGGAAACTCAAGATTATCGGCATTATCTCGTCCGCTTTGCCTGGTGATAAGATGGTCTGGTGAGCACGCAGCTGCGATAACAGGCACCGGCTCTGCTCCTCCCTGCAGCACTGCCAAGCGCCTTATCCTTACTGATCTGGGCTGTCCTTATTATTGCCCCTGTAACTTAGGCCAATTCCAAACTGGAGCAAACGCTCGCTTGCCCCCCCTGTTGAAGCTCACCACCTGGTTTCCAGCGCACACGGCTGCACTCGCCACACGATGCTCCATGGCTGCGCAGGCGGCGTTTGGCTCGGCGGGGCCAGGCAAGTGCTTAGCCTGCATCAGGACCACTTACGCTGTAATTACGCACATTTGCACCGAGTCAAGACATAAAGGTTAACACCTGTACTGCTATAAAAATGTCATGCAGTCTTTAATGATCAAGACATCAGTTTGGTCTTATAGCCAAAAGATGTATATTTACATCGTGGTGACTCATAGAAACATATATATTCACATGGAAATATAAGGAATATACAACAGAAGAAGAGCAACTTTTTCTTACATTTTCGTGCTAAGTGAAATAGTGCCATGTATATTCTTCAGAGAGTTCAGTAACGTCTCTGTGCACACCAGGGCATTGAGCAGCCCTCTTGAACAACCTAGTGGTGCTGTTTACACAGCTGGGTGTGCACATATACGTATTACATGTGTGCCCCGAATATATATCATGCATATGTTAACCGTGCTTAGAGGTATGTGAATAAATGAAATGGGATGGTATTGTCTTTAAACTCAATAGCGTGGCCCCAAATCGAAAAGAGTAACTGCAGAGAAAACCAGTTTGCTGTACAGTGCCATACACTACACTGCTGGGTCGTAAAGGAAAATTTCTTATCTCTTTCACATCCCTGTTTCCCTCCTCTTCCTTCTTTGTGAGGGATCAAAACCAAACTGCAAACCCACCCTTACTCCTGGCGGCACCCCCCAGCCGATGTGGAGGGGCTGCCAAAGGCATTAGTGCTAGGGGGATGCTGAAAGCTTGGAGAGACAAGCAAAAGCTGAATTTGTAGAAAGTAACTAAAATATTTCAGCCACTTTTTAAAACGTAGTGTGATATCTTTAATCACTTCTGAGTGCATATTTTTGTGTTGTTAACATCAGTTGTCACCTAGATGTGAGGATCTGCACAGAAAGGAAAGGAGAGATGCCGGCACAGCTAGCAGAAAGGCAGAATTTGCTTTGCAATACCTGGTTATTGTCTTTGTTTTGTCTGGAGGGTCAGCATTAAAACAGATATTCAAAGAACCAAGGGAAAGGCAAAAGGATCACTTCTGTTTTACTGTCACAGCTGTATATAAGAAAACATTTGTTCTGGACATCACTGTGTGCTCTTGAATGCACAACCATATGGCTCCTATTTCGACCAGGAGATGCCATTATCCAAGCACTATATTTCATCTGTCACACTTGTTCTGGTTACTTTCGAGAAGGCAGGTAGGCAGCCCCCTTCCACATGGGAAGGCAGTGGGAAGGGGAAGCTGTCGCACCGCGGGGCTGGTGGGGGTCCCCATTCTGTCCCGCTCTGGCCCTGGGGCGCAGGCAGCGCCACACGCCCATGCCTAGAAACGAAGAGAGTTGTTTGTGTTGAAATTTGTGTAATGCCAGCCATGTAATTCCCAAAGTGGAGTTGCCTGAGCCCTAGGAGCAATGAAAAGTACTCTGAGATCTTTATTTGTGCAACGGCATTTCCATGGAGAGATCCGCTGATTGCACACACATTGTCTCTATAACAATTAAAAAAAATAGACATGAGAGTTATCCTTTAGCTCAAGAGAATGGATTACTCAGATTCCTCTTTTTTGTTGTTTTTTTTTTTGTTGTTTTGTTTTGTTTTGTTTTGGCTGACTTTTGTAATGTCATAAGTATATGCATGAACCAGGTTTCCCAAATCAAAGGCATTTATCAGGGAGAACTTTGCACACATGTCCTGAAATGTCTCAGACAAGAAACTTCAACATAGAAGTAGATCTGTCAAGGATGAGTATTCAATATATTACTAGTTCCCAGCAAAAATAGAGCACAGCTAAATAACTTGGGAAATATTATACTTATAATGGCATTACAGAGTCAATCAATTTAAATGTAATAAAGAAGAAGACAGACAATGAATAGAAAGTTCAAGGACTTTTCACCTAGGGCTTTGCTATGGCTGGAAGTCAACCTACTGAAGTCTGTAGCAGTCTATATACTGTACAAGTCAGCTCCAGGGTTCAGAATCACATACGGGAACAAAGGACACCTTTGATTTCAGAGAACAATGCTCCAAAATATAGGCATAAGCCCAAGAAAAGCAACCTGATTTGGAACATTTTTGAAGGCAAGGGTAAATTTCCATTATATATTCTAGCCAGGAGATATTGTAACTTATCTTTTCATGCTTTGGCTTCATTGGCTAACTTATCACAGAACATCACAGGCTGGACTGAACAACTGCACTGACTTTCCTCTATGCATTCACTAGTATTGAAAGCTTAATGCATTATATCTGTTGTGCATGTTATTCCTAGATTTATTCTTTTTACACAAATTTGTTTCCCTACGTATTGCTTATTTTTTCATCATAATATAGCAACAATATAAAATATAAGCCAAAGTTTAACACTGGACTTGATTTTGAACATGTAATAGTGGAAACCATTAAATATTTTAAAAGTAGGTGTTGATTTGCATTTGCACACCATTTATACTGAAGCCTTCACTGGGACATCACAGAGCATAGGCTTTCTATGGAAATGATGTTGTTTGCTGCCTTCGCTAAGAATGTAGAGCGAACCGCAGATTGCAATTGGGATTCAGTGCAAGATGAAGCTTGGAAGCGTGAGGTGGAAAAATTGCATCTCATTTCTTCTTGCCAGGTGGTAAGAAGCTGGCTTAGGATTTAGCAAAGTCTCAGACTTTGTCCCCATTTCAGCCTTTGGAAGAGAAAACTGAACTTTGGTCTTGCTCCAAGAGTTCATGGGAATTGAAAGGCAGGTTTTCAGGATGCACAGAGGCTGTGCGTAAGAGCATGTGAAAGGCCAAAGAGCTGAATGTGAATGTGCTGTGTGATGACACACGGAAAAAATCTCGAAGAGCAATGTTTAGGTAAAGGAAAGCAGGGAACAATCAACAGTGAAAGGAAAGTCTGTAACAAATCTAGGAAAAGAAAGATTATCATATTTGAAAGAAAAGGAAAAACCTATAAGATCAGAAGAGCAGAGTACAGAGAGTACTGTACCCAGGAAGATGAGGCAAGTGCAGCGATGGGCCTTCTCTCGTATTATCCATCACTGGCACCTTGAACAATGAGAAAGCCCAGAATATTCTGGAGAAGTTAGGTCAGAGAAATGGGCTAAAGAAAAGGTTAACAGCAGTTAGTGATTTGTCTTCACTGTTTGAACAGCAGAAGTATAAAAATGAAAAACATGAATGTGAATTTGGAAAGCTTTATAGTGGGATGATGGTTTTTTCTATCAAGATCTAAAACTCATTAGCTCTGTAGCTGGATCCTCCAAAATCCAGCTTCTGGGAAGAAAGTACCTACTAGTTTCATTGGGATGAGCAGTGACCTCTTCCTGTCACCCAAACTTCAAGATGCATGCCTTAGTGAGACCACTATTATGGAAACAGTCATACCGAATAAGATGTTGCTCACAGAGCTACAAAATAAATCTTGGAGCCTTTGCACCCTAAGCTATTTGGGGCTATTTCTGGTTTTGACAATTTTACAACTATTACATGAAGTGCCAACATCCTTGCCAGTACACAATGACATCATTAATATTCTCAATGAGGAATGTACACTAATGACATACGCTGGAGAATTAATATCACTGTGCAAAATGATTCAGCATACAGTTTAATTAAAGTATGCAAAGTATTTTTGTTTATGTAAAGGACAGCAGAGACTATAGGCATCATTCACTGGCAGAATACCCACCATCTGCTCTGGGTTTAGACTATGCACTTACAGGTACAGAGGTGATTCTGCTAAACATGAGACCTTGTGTTCAAAGCTCTTTTCCTAATACATGGCTTATTCCCAAACTCTCATACTGTTTTATTTTATTTTATTTTATTTTATTTTATTTTATTTTATTTTATTATTTTGTTTTGTTTTGTTTTGTTTTGTTTTGTTTTATTTTATTGAATCATAGGCCCTCGTATCCTGGATAACAAAGCCCTAACTCTGCACTGGAAGTGAGCAGACCATAAACCATCAGTGGATCAGAGAGGGGGATCTCTTACCAGTGCCAAACAATACTGCCCTCATTTTGTTTTTAAACTAAAAATAACAGTTAGATTTAAGGTTGTCTCATTTTCAGGCGTTTTCTGGGCTCTGCACCTAATACTTTGATGTGACACATCAACGCCAAAACACTGGTCTGCAGGGACTGAGTAGGGAGCAATGAGATCATTTGTTTGATTTGTACTATTAATGGCAAAACCACTTTCCCTCTTCCCTTTTTCTCACTCCATCACCATTTAGCACTTTCACCAAGACCTGGTTTCAGAGCAAAACTGACAGCCAGGCAGTGCCCCTTGGTGGCCAGGCAGCATGGGCAAGCCTCCCTCCACTGGTGGCCGGGCAAGACCCTGCTCTGCTGTCAGGCCCCGCAGCGCAGCAGGAGAGCGCGTGGCATGTCCCTGGCGTTGCTCCTCTCAGGGCAGTCGTCAGATGGAGAAATCAGTCTGGGTGACGTCAAAACCCTGCATGGCCAACAGGACGCGATGCACCCGCGTGTGGAGCAGCTTCTCCTCAGGGCTGGGAGCACCACCTTGCTCACAGCATCCCAGGGGCTTGTGGTATTTCACAGAGGCAATCGAGACAGAGGTAATGTCACAGTGCTGGTCATCGGCATGGTACTCTTTGCAATATAAGAGATATAGACTAGATGCACTTAAGGCAGGCACCTTGCTTGCTTCTGTAGTGCCAACTCAGTAGTCCTGTTTAATACATAGGCAGAAAAAAAATATTGGTAACCTGAGTAATAAATTTAAGACAGATACTATATTAGAATTAAACCATTAACTGGTAAATCAGTTGCTAAGTAGCCCATATTCCTTTTAGTTCTGGATTCTTAATGCGAGATTTAAACAGCAATACATATTAGATAAAAGCTTATTCAAAATGCTGGAGTGACCAGGAATGTGGGGAGTGGCTCGAGTCTGATGCTTTCTGAAGTTTGTCTGAGATCAAGTCGAACCGAGCTACAAACAAAGACTGCAACAGGAGCCATTTGTTGACTCTCTGCATCACGTGTTGCATATTAAATGATTCATCAAATGCTGTGTCACAACCTGGATAAAGTCTTTTAAAAATGGATCCTTCCTCCTTTCATCTGATTTTAGCAGCATGGACTATCTGGATAAATCTAGCCTTCCTCGAACAACCTTTCTTTTCTTAAACCACACCCCTTTTAATTCAAACATTCAACCCAAAGAATTATTAGTAAGAGCACCAGTCACTAAATTTCAGTAAACAGTACATTAGTATCTTTGGGTGGTTTGGGGCAGGCTGATGGAGTTCTGTCAGAAGGACTCCCTGAATCTTATGAATAAAATTTATACAGAACATTTTGGAAAACTAAATAATAGATGAGTAAATAATTTTACTGGCTGATATGGAAAGGCAATGTGTTATTGTAACCTGCCTTGTATGCTCCTTGTAAAGTACTGTAAATTATGATTTTAAATTATGATGTTAGATTAGGTTTTCTGCAACTTAATATATTATAATATAATATAATTGCTAAATGCAAATGAGATACTGTACAGCTTTTCCATAGAGTTGTTCATGAAAGCCAAGCATTTTACATATTACAGTGAAGTGCATGTTATTAAGAAACAAATTATAATGAAGCTTAATTTAGTTGGGAGACAAGATACGGTAGCCTTATCACGGCTGACAATGTAGGAAGGTATCTTACAGAGCTATTATACCAACTTATGTGCAGCTCAAGTATCTCAGCACAAATGTACATAGGCAACAGCACCGTACCTTTTAAGACTCACATGTGATCTCATTACCTTAAAGTCAAGTAATACTATAAAGTCATCAATTTGGCTTCAAATACACTCTGTGATCATGACTGACAAATGCTCTTTTCAAAATAACAAATACAAAGCTGATTAGTATTCAAATAATGCGCACTCGGAGCGAAGTTTGGGCAGAAGGCACATTTAAACTGCTTCAAACACAGCGCAGGATAAAGTGCAGAGCCAGAGTCAACAGAGGAGTTAAAAACAATAAAATCAGTTGCCTTGCAGTGCCGCGTGCTAATCGCTCCCGACTGCTACTGTATATCGCGCTGCCTTTTGTACCCGCAGCCCTGCAACCCACCCAGACAGGGACAGAGCCCATGCTTTTCTGTCTTCATTTTCATCAGCAAGTCACCAAACACAATAGTTACCGGTACACGTGCCACAAGAATGCACCCCCTAAAAATATATTGACTTGCAAATTGCCAGTCAGATTGCACATTTCCAAATGCAAACTGAAAGGTATTTTTTCAGCGTGTTCTGAGCTGTGTATCCTCCACACAGCGCACTCGGTGCAATCCCCACGTCCCCCCAAAAGCACAGGCACCAGTGGGTTTGTTGCAGAGCAGGAGAGACCTGCTCAAAAGCAATTCATTATTAATGCCAGAATATTCTTGCTAAACAGTTCTGATTATTTCACAAGAAAGAGGTCAAGGTATTGGAGAAAGGGATTTAATCAAATAAACTCTCAATCTCTCTCCAAATAGCATTTTCATCCGGCTGCATGTAAATTCATCAGATGACTAGCCTCAAAAAGCAGAGGCAAGGTTAATCTGCTATGACTGTTAAAACTTCTAGGATATGCCTATTGAATAAAGATTTAAAATAGGGTGAACCATGCAAGTTACCCCAAATTGTTTTCTATCTCTTCTGTTCTTTAAAGTTTTGCCATGCATCGCAAAATCTCCACTGTTAGAGCACAAGCTGAAAATCCCCCACTTCGGTTACACTTCGGGAACTCCACAAAGAACTCTTTGTCTGGCTATTGACAGCATTTGCTGCTCAACTGTCAGGGTTTTGATGACTATCAACAGCTTATTTCGAGCTATCCCACAGTGAACAATCTGCCCGGAGCCGGGCGCGCTGGGGAATCCTGGGCTGCAGGAAACATTTAATACAGCGCCGGAGCACCCGTGCTGGAAACAAAGCAGAGGTGCCCTTAGCAGGAAGGAAACTGAATTTCTGCTCGGAGCCTTCTTTTATTCTGAGTTCAGTATAGTGCTTCTTTGCTTAAATAAGGAGCCAAGGAATTTATCACAGTCATATCCCAAGGTAAATTTAGTGGCAAATACTAATAATCCCTCCTGGACACCTAGCACTAGACAAACCCTACCTTCTAGCAGTGTAAATCAACGTTTGTTTTTAGAAAGGATCTTTGTCTTTGTGAACTTAGTGTTTAAACATAGGTTTATGATATGGCTGTAAACAACATATTCAGTCATAAATGAAGAACTGTAACTGTGTTTTCTTTGGGGGTTGTTTTGTTTTAAAAAATATATATATATCCCCAAATACCTATTGAAATAGAGTAAGGAGAAGACAAAGAAAAAAAAAAAAGGAAAGAAAGAAAGGAAACAGAAATATAGCAGGCAGTCAGGATTAGTTTTACTAATATTTTTTTGCTTTCTTTATCCCAAGTCTGGCTGCAGAACCCATATTAGTGGAATGTGCTGTAAATATCTTCATGAAGTCAGAGCAGATTTATGAGGCTGAGAAACTGTGCTTGATAAGAGCCACGGTTTTATGCAAACAAGCCCTTCTAGCCTAATACCAGCACAAATGACCCAAGTGCAGCCTTCAGATGCTTAACAATCTCTAAGTAAGCTAATGACACACTTTTTTTTTTTTCAATGGACATTCTAATTTATTTTACCACACAGGCAGCATGCACCTAAATACCCTAAAGCCAGACAGTTTCTTTGCCTTCTCCAGGAAGTCCGGGACGACGTTTCCTCTGTGCACAATCAGAGAGGATTCCTAATGGTACACAATTTATATACCTCATTTAGAAGTCACGCAGCAGTTAAAAACTCTGCTTCCTCCAGATAAAAAGTGTTTTGATGCTGGTATTCTCTGCCCCCTTTGCTCCAAGCACCTTTCTCGAATCTCAGACACCATTTTACGTGAGGATGCTTTCTAAAAAGCAAAATGTAACTGTCTAATTAAGAGCAGAATGATTGGCTAGTTCATGGACTCTGTGACAGTTATGACAAATACACATATTGGCACAGCCCTAACCTCACTTCACAGTTTGCAACACAAAGATGGTATTTTCAGAAATGTGCAGAACACTCTGATACAAAGCTTCACCTTGTCTAGTGCTATTCCATTTAATTTTTTATTAACTGCCTGAACATATGCCATTCTAGAAGAGGGTAATAGTTACAAAATGTCAGCAGAAACATTTAAACTGCTAAAATGTAAATGATTTTATAAATTTGTAATGAAAGGTAATTGTCATGTGGGAAAAGTAACAGAAAAACAGATATGTGTAAATGTAAAACTGGTAAAAAATAAATCTTATTGGTCGAAGGTAGCAAAATTTAAGTATATTTTAATGATCATTGTAAGTAGTATTTAAATAAAATTAGATGCATAATCAGAAAATGTGAATTCTATAATATTTTATTTTCTAACATTAGTAAAGTTCATAATAATGAAAAGACCTCATGGAACTTTAATGTGCCTAAATTCATTAAACAGTAGGACATTAAGATTCGTCACCTCATTTAAAAAAAAAAAAAAAGCAACAACAACAACAACAAAACACCAAATAAATCAAGTTAGATAATATAAATACAGAGCATTTTTTAGCATCAGACCAGCTCGGCTTTAAAAGAACAATATTAGAATGCGCTTAGTTAGTTTCTTTGCTTTCCACTAAAATGAAAAACAATTTAGTGATTAATCCCTTCAGCAATAAAGTGCTGGGTCAGTGCTCTCAGATATGTCAAGAAGGAGAAGACTACGGCGAAGAATTGAGTTTTTCTTCAGCCACCACACAGAGCAACCACCTTCCAGTTAGGTTTGCGGGCAACCATCTTTAAATGCTTGAGCTGTTCTGCGTGGCCATGACAAGATTTGCAATTCTCCACGTTTATTTACACACCATCACCCCAACTAGACATCACATCGAAGTGGCATGGTCGCAGCTGACCCCAGGGTAGTCCCTGTCTCTGCCGATCCAATTTTATCGTGCTCTGCAATTGAACTGCAGTCATACTGCGCAGGATGTATGCACAGTACTCCACGCCACAATAAAATTAGCAGAAGCTTGTCAGGGTATATTTTCTACTTTTACAGTGACAGACACTGGACAAATATGTCTGCTTTTCAGAAATCCATAGAGGTTTGTACTCTCCTGAAATGTATATCAATCTGTTGGATTTGCAATTCTGTGTCTTCCTATATGGTAAAAATCTGCAAGTGCTAGCTCCAGGATAGCATGGCATTCGCTGTATGCTTCTAATTTTTTTTCCTCCTCCCCAGACTACGTAAAACCCTAAGCTACCGGTCATTTATATTTTTATTGTGTTTCCTACAACTGCTCCTGCTTAGGATTGGACACACAGAATGAGCTCTTCAACCAGAAATTAATAGAACATAAATCCATCATATTTTGAAAGCAAAAGTTAGGGGGGAGGAACAGCTATTTGCAGTGTGCAATATGTATACAAATTACCTTCCAGAGGAGATATTACCTACAGTTCACGTAAGCTCTCACCTGCGAAACTGCTGGCTTCGTGAGTAAAATCTGTTTTAATTTTTTTCAAACACTTTTGCAAATGAACTAAAAAAAAACAATCATTTGTTTCAAAACCTAAAATCAAGGGAGGCTAACACAGTAAATAGAAGAAATTTACCATCTGTAATGGGACCGTTTTTAAGTAAAACCACCTAATATGTTTTGTAATCTACACCAATGTAATTTTATTAGATATTCAGTGCAGTTCTTACATCAAACAGCCTCAGAAGCCCCAGGATCATTTTATATTCACTGGAAGACAGAAAGAAATCCAAAACCTAGTTAAATAAATTGTTCATTTATTCCTTTCCTTTTATGCACCAAGATCTACATGTGGTCATTAATTATAAAGAGACTATTATAGCACCATATTTTCATTCAATACGATGTCCTGGTATATATCAAAGAAGTCCCATAATTAAAACAGAAGGGCCACAATGACAATTAAAATTACAATCTATATGGGGAAAGAAAGTACAGTTCTGCAATTTTTCACCCTGTCACTGTCAGCACTGTGGGATATTCAAGTCACGTCTCTTGTAAAGCAGCCTAAATTCTTCTTCACCAATGCAACCTCAAAAGCATTATCAGCACCTAAGCAAAAGCCTATGCAAGTATAATTTAATACCAAGCCACAGTTTGCAAGTAATAGCGTATAAAGTGATATTTAAGTGGTGTTTTAAGCACACTTCTGATGGCTACAGCCGCTTTTTACTGGTAAATGCGTTTTCCTTTGAGTAGTGATTATGAGTCCTGGGTGAAGAGGTCCTGTGTGCAGGTCTGCCTGTAAGCCTTACTTCCAGCTGCCAATCTTTACTTCACAGTGAAGAAAAAGCCACATAGCACCTTGTTCTTACTCTTGTATGCTGTCATCCCCTGAGCCTGATAACTGCAAAATCATTTCCACATAACACTTTTCTGCTTCTGCCTCTTAAACCCCGAGACCTACACATTGTGCATGCACTTGCACCCTTGGCAACCAGCCCCCCAGAAGCAGCTTCCTTTCAACCACCCTCCTCTTCCCACCGACTATTTTTAACACTTATCTTGGTAAATATCTGCATTAATGGAGTACAAAGCTTTTTTTGCAGCAATATGTATTTGCTACAATTTATTGTCTATAAAAGTCACGAGCAGTGAATTATTACTGTTAAAACTGTGTTTTTCTTTATAATAACTTTAAACTGAGCACTCATATATGAAGCATGCAATGGAGATTGAGAAGGTTTTGTATAATAAAACTGTGACATGGTCATTTTTTCCAGTTTTGCATTACACAGACACACTCATGCATGGTGCTTTTTAAATTCTTATTATATGTGAGGTCAGGGGGTCGAATGTCAGAAAGTACTGTTAATTTCACGGGGTTAGGGGAAAGTAAATTCAGAGGGAATACAGATCACTTAGCACAGAAAAGCAGCTCCTCTGAAGTTTGGTTTTACATTTGTTAACCATATCCTTCAGCTGACGAACCATTGAGACCGGTGTGACATTCTGGTCCCCGCTATAATGGCTTGACACGCTGCAGGCAGAGCGCAAAGTGGCGCCCGCGTGGGTGCCACCGCCTCCCCGCGCAGCCCCGCGCTGCGGCTCCACGCAGCGGAACCGAGCAAAGCGTGTTGCCATTTTGGCTGTGATGTTTGAATTATTGAGAAAGCAGTCAGGATGTCTTAAAGTTCAATCTGAAAAGAAATGTAAAATATATTTCTCTCTTCATTCTCCAGGAAGGTAGCATCTCACAGTGTGTGCTATCACTACCCAGAGCCCTTTTAAAGCACTTTATAATGTAGCATCGAAGTCCAGACAGGCTGCAGGCATTCGGAGTACGTGGGAAGGCTTTGTTTTGCTGTATGTTGCGCTGGTGGGGTTTGTCCCTCTTTGGTGGTGGTGGCCGTTGTTTTGGGTTGGGGGATCTTTTGTCCACAGCTCTGCCAGTGGTAAAACAAAACTGTGGAAAACAGGAGAAAACATAAACAATGCCTCTCGGTTTCACATAACAGAGGAGAGGTGATAAAGCATGGTGATGCAACTGCTCTTTTGCCAGGACAAATCCCAAATCTGCTTTTTTACCATTTGCTTGATGCAAGCCACCTTAATCAACTGCTATTTAAAGAAGTAAATGCTTTAAAAATGTAAGGATATATTACCTCAAAGATGTTAAAGACCTTTTTGTCATTGTCTCTATTGCACATTCAACTTAGAAAGAGCATCATGATACGATCCACACTATACATCCGTGAAAGGTACAAAAGAAAAACAAAACAAAACAAAACAAATTTTAATCAAATGACTGCAAAGAGCCATTTTAAAAGACAGATCAGGTTATTTCCTTTCAGCAGTCCATCGGTGGGCCTGAAGCTGGGAGGAGGCTTGGGTGGGCAGTTTGGGTTTTTATGCACTGGTTTCTGTTGCAGGATTCCTCTGAGTCAAAACTCAAAACAGGCTCAGCTGCCCCCTCATAATTACATTCTAATGACTTAGGCTGGGTGTTTGTGTTTTGGCAGCATATTTAATAGTGTTAGCATTTAAATGGTCACAACCGGACTCGGAAGGGCAGCGCTCACTGCCGCGGAGGGGTGAAGTTCACCCTCTGGTGCGGCTGTTTATCAGAGGAGCCTGGTCAGCCAGGACAGAGCGGAATTCAGCCCTGGGTGCTGATTTTTCCCCAAACTCTGCTCATAAATGTAAGGTCTAAGGAATATAAGAGGATCTGCAGAAATTCTTTGAATCCATGGGCTTTGTGGGTTTTCCAGATGTCCAGATTTGGAAACAGAGCACACTACATGCCTGGCTTTTACATTTGTTGTTACCAAAAGATGCCGCTGACACAGGACTATATTTACCACTTCCTCCAAAGAAATTCTCTCTAAAACTATTCAAGCAGACAGTGAACTGACAAATGTGACATATTTATATTTTATTAAAGATGCATTGTTAACTTTGTAGTGGTATATTTCACTAGCTGCCGCTTATAATTAAAAACTTTTTTCTCAAATCCCCTTTCCTGTAAGTAGCCTGTTGCCTGAAGATTTAATCCTTCATTACCAGTTAAAACAAAATCACCAATTAGGCACATGAACACGTCTGTATTAATCTCATTAAGGTGATGGCACCAAATAAATTGGAACTATTTTTGTGCTTTTACTGTGTTCCTATGGCTTTATCAGGCCCTGTGGTCATATACAAAGACCTTGCAGCTTAGTCATTTAGAGTCATTCGGTTGTGGACTAAATGTGGCATTACCATCTATGGCTGAAAATTGCTTTCAGCTTTTAAACTGCACTGACTAGTCTGTAGTTAATCTTAGATCATTCACTCGCAAAATTAA
>VXAA01006703.1:450061-504153 GCA_013399115.1 Anseranas semipalmata
TTTTGTAAAATAATACATCACAAAACACTTATTTGCCCTGCCCAAAAGAGAGATCAAATTCATTTAAAATCCCATAAACCAGAGTTGTGAATTTTTAATTTTATTTAGTAGCACAGAAATAGAGGGTAAGCTATCTTTCCACAGCACATCATTGCTATAAATTTACATATAGAACATAGTTTGATGCCTAACCAACCTTTAATCTACCTTTGATGTATACTCCTACTTCAGTATGGATCATGTGATACACCTTATTAATGCAAATGTAAGAAGGACTGTTTTGGATCTCTGATGTAATTAGCCATAAACCACGTTTAAAAAAAAAAAAAAAAAGAGGGAAAAAAAAGCAGCACTTCCTTTGTCACTGCAGCTGCGCACAGGCTGGCACACCCGCGCGTGGGGAAGAAGAGGCTCCTCGGAGAGAAGCTGCTCCACAGGGCGCTGCTCATCGCTGCCAGGCTTCCCACGCTGCCAGCAGCAGCCTGCAGCAGCGCCTTCGCAGCTGGCCTCTCCTCTTGGTGGTGCCGGGACTTCCTGCTCGCCTCCAGGAGTGCTACGCTGGAAGAAAGCAAAGGTAAAGCAAAGTCTGCTTAGCTCTGGACTGTCCGAAGAGTGCAAATAACAAAACAATTACTTCCATAGAAATCAATGGAAATTTTGCGTTTCAACTTCCCAGAGCCAATATTCAGGCCACCTTTGTTAAGTTCCCCTTAGGACCTGCCCTTGCCCCGATGGACATGGCTGCTCTCCAGTTTGCTCTCTCGTTACCATTCCTCTGTTGCAGGCAATGGCCATAACTGCAAAGCTGGCCGCTGCTTTTCCCAGTGCGGGGGTTCAAGGGGCTGGGAGCGTTCGTGCACCGGCTGGGAGCGTTCATGCACCGGCTCCATGCTGCCCCAGAACTTCCCAGCGCTCCGAGGCTACCTTCAGGCAGCATAAACCGGTAGGGTACTGGATTTTCGTTCCCCAACAGGTCATATGGTAGCTCACTCCTCTCTTTAATGGCCCTGTGAAATCTGGATCCTGTTCTGCTGCCACAAACTGCTCTCAGTTCTATGGGACAGTACCGTAACAGGACTGCTGCCCAGCCTACGCGCAGCACCGCTCGTGTTTCACTCCTAACGCACTGACAGCTTCTGTTATTTCACTGCACCATGTTTCTAAGTTAACTACAGTGGTCTGCTTTACGCCACATCCACATGCAGGTCGGAGTACTGACAGGGGGAAAAAAAAAACACGCATGTTTGTTGCAGGTTGCATTTGGTCCCGCATGTCCAAAACTTTCCTGGCACAGCAGACAGCAGAGCACCGGCAGCTCCTGCCCCGCCGGGGGCTTCTCTCCCCGTTCCAGCCAAGGATGCGCACAGGGGCTATCTGCAGTTTGTGCGTGCAAGCTCGTCTGCCTGTCCTGCTGCTCTGTAGCAGCCTCCGGCTCCACCATGAGCAAGCCTCCGAGACTTCAGCACCTGCTTATCTTAAAAACAAATATTAAGATCATATCTCTTAGTAATTTTGCAGTGATTTTTTAATTCTTTTTTGAGAAATCAAAGTTTACTCCAATTGCATTGCTCTATCTTGGGAAGGGTATCTAGAAAACGAAGACATATTTGCAAAAAATTACATTCTAATACAAAATTGCTATTTTATTCCCATAAAAATATATTTATCTGATAGTTTTTACTCTTCAGAAGAAAATCTGCATATTTTGTTTATTCTCTAAAAAAATCTTTTTTTTTTTAATAGCCTGAACCGAATAATTTCTCATTTTTACAGGCTTCACTTCACTTTTCTCACAGTGAATAAATTGCAACTTATTTCCATGAAATTCGCAGATGACACAGATCTTTATTTTGCATAAAGGCATAGAGAAGTGTCTAATACCCTCAATATTCCTCCGCTAAGTGGACATTTGCATGGGGCGAGGAGGGAGGAGGCGCCCCGGCCCTCCCGCGGTGACAGCTGTAGGGAGGGATGACATCTGACAGCTGTGACAGCGCTGACGGCAGGCTGGGATGGCTCCCGCACCCGATCCAATTACGGCGCACATCCCCCTGACAGACCAGCCGCCCGGCGCGCGGGGAGGACAGTATTGATCTCTTGTCAGGGGCCGCCCGCCATGCCGCGCCGCTGAACTTCGCGGGGCCGCGGCGCCCTCGGAAACGAGGGGGGCGGCCAGGTTACGGGGTGCAGGAGCAAAGCCAGGCGCCCAGGGTCTCCGCTAACCGCGCCGGCTGCGAGCGGGCTGTGGCGATGTGACAGCCCAATCACGCCCGCGCCGCCCGGCCCGTCGAGTGCTAACGGCGAGACAGCTCTTTGTGTTTAGCCGGGCGAGCTTATGTGATGAAAAGGCCACTGCAATTAGTGCAGGAGGGTCGGCCGTGCCGGTGACAGCGGGCCTGGTGCGGGAGTGGCAGCTGCCAATAACGCTAACTCCCCGAAAACAGACAATTAGGCCTGGGCTCCACGCGGCCCTGCTGCTCCGGCCTCCCTGCGAGCCACCCAAGCACACATGGCAGCACCTCACCCCACGGAAGTGGCCTGGAGAGAGGCCTTCTCCTCCTCCTCCTCCTCTTCCTCCTCCTCCTCCTCCTCATCATCATCATACTTTTCCTCAACATCACCATCCTCTTCCTCCTCCTCCTTATCATCCTCCTCATCATCATCATTATCCTCATTATCATCGTCCTCCTCCTTCCCCTCCTCCTCTTTCTCCTCCCCCTCTTCCTTTTCCTCCTCCTTCTCACTATCCTCCTCCTCACCATCTTCCTCCTCCCCCTCCTCCTCCTCCTCCCATCCCACACAGGTTACAGGGAGAGATCCAGAGTGCTCGACTGAAGGTTAAGAAATGGCTGGAAACCAGTCAGCAACACGCACAGCCCATCAGGCGGGAGTGCATGGAGTGCCTTTCTTTGGCCATTATTTCATTCCCCATTGTAATTAAAAACTAAAAATGATTTGTTTTCATTATTTTGTTTAAAAGTTCCTGTGTGATTTCTAATAGTTACAGAATTATTTTTAAGAGCCTTTTTATGCCACTGCTTTCTCCATGCAGTGGTCCAAGGCCTTCGAGCCTGACCCAGCACCCGATATATTCCAGACTAAGCTGAGACTTTACCCAGCACCTAAGGAGTAGACCAAGAACAGCAACACAGAGAGGACCCAGAAGCATATGGATGCTTCAAAGTGTTTTGACAAAAATATAGACGACAGCAGAGAAGTCCCCTGGAAGCGACCAAAGAGCTTCATCACAAAAGGACAGGGTCATCATTCTTCAGAAGTATCAGAAAGAATTGCAAAATTAGGCTCCCCATTTTCAAGCGTATAAGGAAGCTGTCATACCTGTGCTTCTTCCCATTCTCTTCTGGTATTTTATCTCAATCTGCATGGGAATAGACTACACTCAGTCCCATATGGTAATTCAAATATCATTATTACTCAGTTCAACTTTTTTTGATAAGGCTTTTCAGCAACAAGCACACATTGCCAGCTAGATGTCATTATAAACAAAGTTATTGATCACCTCACTAGAGCTGGATTTGAACCTGCAGATGAACCGCGACTTGCTACCATGCTATAATGTTATTGATCAGAGCAATCCAGCTGCCAGGGCTTTCTGGAAAGTAAAGGAAAAAAAGCAAAATGGAAACCTGAAAACATCTTCCCTTTGCATGTACATGAAACAAAATACAATTTTGAAGCCTGAAGTACAAATCTTTTTTTTCCTTTTTTTTCTTTTTTTCCCAAACTATTTAATGGTAAAGCCATATATATCCTCATCTCAGACCAAAACCTTCAGGTCTGCCAGCTTTGGGAACAGACTGCAAAAATTTCCCACCACTCTATGTCTAAATTACCCAAGCTTTCATTAAAAAATCCTCAATTCTCCTTTATTAAGTTTAGAGCTCTCCAGAAACAAAGGTGTGAGGTTTGCACACCCCGCTCACTGCTCCAAACCCATGCCTGGCTAATGCCAGTCAAAGTGCATGCCTTTGGCCCATGCCTCCAGCCAGGTTGTTTCACAGACTTTCGCAAGGAAATGGGAAGAGGCTCATTCAAATGTCTCTTCCTACAGCAGCTCTGATCTCCTTTCCTTGCTGCTACGAATTACATCCCCTGGTGGGTTTCATGTACTTTCAGAGATGTATGTTAGTCACTAAAATGGGCCATTCTTACAATTTAACCCACTGCTGTCTCACCAAGTGAAATTGGAATGAAAATGCCCAAGATGATGAACACCAGGTCTGAGACCCCAGCCCTTCCCCTGATCTAGAGGAGGGAACGAAGGCATCTCAGCATGACCACCTTCCAGCTCACCATAGGTTGACCAGAATCGCAGGAGCACAAGCCGCAAATCTTCACAGAAATTCATTAAATAAAGAGTTTTTCGGAAAATAGTATTTCCTTCCCAGAGATCATTTGCTCCTGAGAGGCATGCTTACCTGCCAGATAAACACAGATCTGAGCAGCACACAACACAAAGACAAATGTGAAGGAAATAAAAAATTCTGCAAGGTGTTAATCAGAAAGCATGGCAAAATGTGCATGCAAGAATTTGAAAAGCAAATTGCTTCAAATCTGTTTGAAAATGCTGTTCACACCTTTCAAACAAAGACGTCAGTGTTTTCTATCTTGTTGTTTGTTTGTTTGTTTTTTCTGCTGACACAGTTTTACCCTGAAACAAAAATATTTCAAGGTAGAAAATGTTACTTTAGCAGCCTCCCAGAAAGAGTGGGATCTGAACCCTGCTCTTCACCAGGAAAAGGTTTTCAGGACTAGTGGATGTGGAACTTCACATATAATGGCTAAAATACTCCAGAATTTTCTTCTGTTGTTGTGTTGTGTTGTGTTGTGTTTTGTTTTGTTTTGTTTTTGAATAAGAATAGGAATTGTGTTACACCTGAATTACTGAAGTGTCATCTACGGGAGAAATGTCACACATTCAGGTCTACAGACAAGACCAAAGAGACCCTAACATTTATAGAAACTACTAAGACTACGGTGGTGAAACCCTGACTCTCTATAAATCAATAAAAGCATTGCACTAGACTCAAGATTTTACGTTAGATGCCATCATTGATTTTAATGTTCTGATTGCTGAAGCAATCAGGGTAGTTGCTTCTGTGGGCTATACTTCTTCATCAGCAACCACCTCATCGTAGTCTCTTCAATGCTGTTGGCTCTGTTTGCGCCTGGCAGGTCACACATGGCAAGTCCACAACATGGCTGCCACATTAACAGGTTTGGACATGTATGTTCTATATGTATGCATCCATAACCTTATTGCCAGCATATTACCTATGCATACTTTTTATAGTTATAGTAATACCTAAATAATTTCATTTAAAGTCATTACAAGGAACTACAACAGTTACAGGTGGCTTTACTAGAAAAGAGGAAAAAAAGCTTGTCTCAAGGAACATGAAAACGTGGTAGAGGTTTTAGTGTACCTCATTAATTTGTCCTGAATTGCAGACATTCTTTGATTGTGATACTCTTTAATGGCAATTCTTAATTGTTGACATTAAAAAATATGCTGAGCTGAGCATAGAGAGGAATTCTGGCTACAGTGTAGACGTTACTTCCTATTCTCAAAAATTAAGCATAACGGGCACAGTGGCTTAATAACCTCTCTCAAGAACCATAGTTCAATCCCAAGTGCCATCAGAAAGGTTAGATATTTAAATCTTGGCAAATAGGCAGTTTATGAATTTCAGTGCACATGGGCAACTTAGTTGAGCTTTGAGACAATGGAAAATCTAGAAAAGAAGAAGAGGACTCCTCTCCTAAGTGAAAGCAAAGACACTGACTAAGATATGCTTCTTCCAACATACGGATTCAGTTAGTATTATTCATCAAAGTGCTGTGATCCAGAGATTCAGTCCACCTTTTTGAACATGTAGGAAGGAGTCCAGTCATACTCAGCTCAGCTGCAGCTTCAACCAGCTGCTGTGCCATGCTGGGGTATTGAACCGCATTCTCAGATGTGGGACATGTTTTCTTGACCAACCTGAAAACATGGAAATTGTCCTCTTTGAGGGAGAAAATAAGGATAAATAGAGGCTGCTGAGGACAACACAAACTGCACTAACTTGGAAGTCCGGCTCTGGTCACTGTACTCGAACCAGGAAAGCACCCACATTATTCTGCTTATGAGAAACCAAAAAACTCTGCTGAAATAAAGATGTCTTGAGAAAGAAAGTGGAAAGCTGAAGAGTGGAAGGAAAGTGAGAAACTGGAAGAAAAGATTGGAGAGATGACAGTCTATCCTCCCGGTTTATTCTCACCTTGGCTCCTGAAGTTTCTCCTCTATCTTCTCATCTTTCATTCCAATTTAGTCAGCTGTTATTTCACAGTTAACCCCTTTTTACCTATTTTGCTGTGTCCTTACTACACTTTATAACATATTTTTAACAATAATTTGTTAAATATATTAGTTATAATTGATGTATTTGTTCTAGTAACACAATTCAGTTGAGAGAGAACCACTCCAGCAAGGTATCCTCAGTGTCTTCCCATGCCTCCCCAAACACCCCCTTCGCACGAGGAGCTGTGTCTCAGCAGTGACCAGAAGGATGTGCTGCTGTTGGTACTGGCAGGGCATTAATATGCAAAGCAGCTGTCCCAACAGCATCTGCAGGTAAACATAACACAGGACTGAACTGCCTGAATAGTCCATATTAAAATAGGGAATTAAGTAACACTTTAGGTGAGCTTACATTACAGTAAGTTTTATGATATGCACAATTCATCGATTTTTTCTTGTTCCTCTCCAGCATCTCCAGAGTTTAATTCCATTTGTATTGTAACAGAAAAGAAGCTCCATTTCCAGTCCTTTGCATAAAGGACCTGCAAATTGTTTCAGATATACATTATTCTACTTTTCTCTCTTTCTCACGCTTATGGATGAAAACCCAAACTCATATTACCTGCTATCACTGCCATGTTCAGGAACAGCTTGCTAAGTTAAAGTTTCATTCAGGATATTATTCTTGCCTTGAAAATTTGAAAGTTATAAATTCTTTCAGATCATGCTATATAAATAACTCAGGTCTGAATTAATCTACAAAGTTTGTTAGAAATGAAGGTCAGGACTTGAGTTCGCAGCAATTAGAATCATTGATATTTTCATGGTACCAGCCTCCTTCTCCTGATTATCTTATTCTGTGGTGCTAACACCTAAAAAGTTTGCCCCTCTGACCCCGCTTGAGTTTAGATGTGGATACTGTAATGTCGAGAATACGTTTCTGCATTACTTTTTGTAAGTCAAAGGAAATTTGTTTTAGAAAACATCATGAAGAACAGAAAATATGTATGCAGTAGTATATAATTTTGCATATTTTAATTAAATACTATAACCAAGTAAAATACCAATCTGGATTCTGCCTTCTCCAACCTTTGCCTCAACACTTAATGCAATTTATTAATGGTGTTCTGACCTACAAGGTAACTAACTAGGAGATCAACTTCCAGCACAAACTCCTGTGAATAAGCCCGCCAGTATTGAGCTATTTTTTGAGACCAAGGACAGACGGTTGATCTCTTAGCGGGGGGCTTGAAAAGAAAAGAAGTGCCATTCCCTGGGATCCCTTCAAAAAGAAAGTCATGATGGTCATCTTAGTTGGATCCAAGAGATCCTCGATTAAAGCTATCCATCAACCCTTCCACTAGCACAAAAAAAACATCCTACAACAATACTGACAAATATGCAATCCCTCTACAAATCCACAGGCATTTCAATATGCAAACTAGTAAAAATCCAGTGAAATGGAGGAAACGGGAACTGCCAGAGCAACACTTCGGTGACTCTTCAATAATCTTTGTCAATCAAGAGATCAGAGTCTGATCACACATTAGAACTGAAAACACACGTCAGAGGTTTATAATTCACACTGAAAGATAGGAATTTGAATATCTATTTAGCTTGGACTCAGTTGAAATTCCAAAGCTGCCTATGATACATTCATTGACTCTTGGGTGTAGAGATGTTTTGGTCTGTAGTGACAGAAGAATATATCACTTCTAGTCTGCCACAACTACATTACCATTGAGTGTGCGCTTGCAAGGAAGCTAATTCTTTGTGGCCCTTCATAATAATGTTTGCAGACATCACCTAATTTGAGTCCAACTCAACAGAATAGTAGACAACAGAAAGTGTTTTACGTCATCCATTTTTATGAACCTGGTTGCGTAGGTAGTTTGTTTTTTTTTCCCCCAAAAGGCTGATAATATGACCTTCCAACAGGCATCAGAAAATCAACCTGTGAAATGGATTCGGAAAATGGAGATCTGTTGCTCATAAACAGCTTGAATTTCTATGATTTCCTCTTCAAACCCAGCTTCCATTAATAGAAGTTGCAGAAAAGACAGCTCAGCACTTCTCCAAAACAGATCAAAGTGACATGCCCATGAAAACAGTTGCCAGCTAAAGGCTTAGCTGATGTGACTTGATTTATCAGATAATGCATATCTCATATATATAAGAACATTATACCATCATTATCCATCACTAAGAACATTGCACTTAGCAGAGAGCGTGTCCAATTCTAGAGCACAGTGATCAGGAAAGATAAATTCAAAATGGAAGAACTATGAAGATGGTCAGGAAAGAAAACAAAAGTCTCTGTGCAAAAAGAAGTAAAAGAGCTTGGCCAGTTTAATGAGCAAAATGAAAACTAAAAAGGGATGTGATTTTTCTTTTTTTTTTTTTTCTTTTTAAATAGATTAAGTAGTAGTAAATAGCAAGGAAGAAGAACATTTATTCAGCTTTAAAAACATTGCTGTCATATGAAAAGTTGGAGTAACCTGGCCATTAAAATATTTTGGTTTAAATGAAAGGTGGTTTCCTACAGTCAGAATATAGTTCTGAAACAGCATCTCAGTAAGGTCCAATTCAATGAAGAGAGCTAGTAAATTTTAAAACAGTTATATGATATGGCTGCTTGAAACAGCAGGAGACTGGGCATTATAGTCCTTCCACTCCTATGTTCCTATGAGAACGTATTTGAGCATCATGTTGCAAATACATCCCAGACATATTTGTGAAGAAGAGATATGCAGGAAGAGATTCAGCTTTAGCTGCCCAGATTTCTTTCCTCAGAAACCCCTTCTACATTTGCAACAAATAACACAAGAGGCAGCAGTCTTCTCCGTTACGCAATCTCAAGTCATCCTCTAAGTAGCTCAACCTTCTGAATTAAATAAAGCAAGGGTCCTATGACTTTGCTACTGTAATAATAATCTTTGCCAGAGTTTTCTGAGTAAAACACTCTAGCATATGCATAGTCAAACACACTTCATTGAACCTAATACCATACAATCCTTTCCCCTTGAGAGGAAACTGTAGGCATGTGATTTCTGTACACAGTCATTTTCTTATGGTCTCAAAATTACCAGAATTTAAAACAGAGGAGAAAAAAAAAGAGAGAGAGAGAGAGATGGTAAGTGGGAATTTTCCATATTCTAGATGCCTAGTAAAAAGATAGAACGGTATAACCTTATTTTTTCTTGCTAATACACCTCAACTCTGACCTTCCTGAAAACCTGGACCTCCTGGGTAATAAGGTAATTTAATGTGAGCGCTTATATGCTGATTTCTATGGAGTGGGTTGGCTTTGTGAAATACGACGTGGTTTACTTTTAAATAGAGCTCAGCTGAGACCTAGAATGGAACTGGAAACAGGCCTCCAATGGAGAGAGATAAATGCCTAATTTACTGTCCCACTTAATCCAGCACTTTTTCCTTAAGTCATTATCTCCTATTCCTCATTATTGTGGCAGCACAGTCATGAAAGACATGTGCAGTGAGACCATGATTTGAGTACTTCTGTTTACAATAGCCACCATTTATCATTAAAAAAAATAGTATATCTGAGCTACCACATCCAAAATTAAAGATAAATAGGATAAGGTCTGCAGATCTGTGTTCCAAACCAGATATACCCTTACCTGGAGAATATCATACACAACTTTAGCTGTAAAATCTGTTTCACAGAGCATTGTTTATGGCAACGTGGATTACACAGGAGACAAGCAGTGCAAGTTCAGCATCGGATAGCAGCTACCGCACATTTCAACATCCTGTTCTGCAGGCTGTATTTTTGGCATATTTGCAAGAGATAGTATGGCACGCGTAGGGTAGCAGGAATACTCTAGGCAAGCAAAGCAGCTCCCCTGTTCACCCAGGTGGTCAGCCACTGCCGGCAGCTGGGCGCTGGAGAGCACCACGTGTGTCACCTCCCACTAACTCCAGCTGGTTGCTGCCAAAGCCAGTCCCACCACCGGTGCTTCATCCCCACTCGGCAGCCCAAAGTCTAAATCCACTCTGAAAGGCTGCAAGGACACCGGAGCACACGTGGAGGATGAACAGAGGTGGCAGAGCCTGCAAGCGGCCGCTGCCGAGGAGGCAGCGATGCTCTGCAGGGTCTGGCTGCCCCGGGGCGCTGCCGGAGCCCTGCGAGGCTAAGCCCAGCCGAGCTGTAGCAATGCGGGCTTCATGGGGCCAGGGTGGCTGGGACCCCATGCTGCCGCTGTGGTGAAGTAGCATGGCCACTTAGACTTCGACACACGTCTCTGTCTTTTCTTTGCACCTCGGCGCTCGGCATGAAATTAGAATACCAGCCAGAAAAGGATATGGTGTGTCCTAACATTTCAAGTATGCATATAAATTAAAATGCTCTCAAATTAAAAAAAAATAGGATCTATAAGTTCGGATCGCCTCAGGGCAACAGTAACTGACTTGTCATGTGCCCATTAAATTTGGTATTCATTAAGGACAATGTCTTTTTAGTGCTTTAACAGAGCCGCGCAGCTCCTACCTCACTACAGCATACACTGCCTGGTCCCTCGGATGTAAAGATGGGCTTCCTGTCAATGTGCGAGTTAATTTATGTCATACAAATTTCTTCGCTTTATACATTTTAAAGGAGAAAAAAATATTCGCTTACCAAACGGCTTTGCAAAATGACAGGTTGCAAGGAACAAATTGTTTAAACACTGGAAAATGTCTTGAGGGTGCCCTCATACTGTGAAACCAGCACAGAAAAGCTCTCCACGACAACCTTCCGCCCGCCCAGGAGGTCGGAGGTACACAAACAAAAGCCATACTTTATCACTTTCTGAAATGGCACAATCTGAAAATGCAAATGAGCTAGTTAATTTCTTGCAAGTTTCACATTAATTATTACTCTTTATCAGTTTAAATATTAGTGTCATATGTATGGTTACGGGACTACTTGTCTGCATATTTAGAACAGATGTTTCAAGAAATGTGGAATGTAAATATTTATGGGTTAAAAGAAGAGACTTTGTAATTTAAAGAGCTCTATTAATGGTTCTTACACTGCCTTATTTTGTACTATGGAGAACCACTTCTCTATGGCTTTGCTTCGAAGATGCTCAAATGCTTTGTATACACATGTGAACTGCCACTTGTAAATTCTGCTTGTCCAGCTCAAAATACCTAATATTCAACACATACAGGCCCAGAACAAAAAATACTGTTTTCCTGAGAGAGTTTTTTTTTTTTTTTTTCAGGCCTCACACCTCTTTCCCTTTTCTTCTAGTATTTCCACACAGTAGGTACTTGGCACCTTCCAAAATCCTGGCCAAAATATTTGAGCTGGGAAAATTACAAATGAAGACATCCAAAGCGAGCTATCCCTTGGCAGCCTGGGCTGACATTTTTCAGATCACATAATCCTAACCCAGCGTAAGAGCTATTCCTCCTGTAATCAGAAGGAAGGAACTGCAACCGATCATAGGAGGGATTTGCAGTTACCAGCTCTTCAGCAAAGCCCCAGGCACAACGGGGAGAGCAGCACGGGCGCGCCTGGCACAGTGTCTTGTGTGGCTGAAGCACCGGCGATGCTGCTCTTCCCACCGCGCCCTCTGAACATCCCCCCTGTTCTACACGTAATTATACCTAACCTGTTTATCAAAAATTCATTACATGTAAATTTGATAGATAGTTCTCAATCTAGTAACGAAAAAGCTAAGTAAATTAACATCAAGCTCAGATTTGGTGCAAATTACCTAATCATTCAAAGCAGATAAGAAATGCAAAACATGTGTTTTCCGCACAAAACATGGTGCAGCTCAGCCCATGGATGGCAGGACCGGGCCGGCGGCACAGCTGTGGGTAGGGGAGAGCTGGCAAGTGCCACGGCTAGAGGGGCACTCGGTACCACCCCGACAGCGGCAGCATCCCTCGGTGGGGCTGGCAGCACTAGAGACCTAGTGCACATGGAAATGTGGCCAAACCGAATGCCAGCTTGGTGCCTGAGCTGCCACCGTTTCGCACCTGTGAACCGCTATGGGAGCTGATTGGCTTACGATCGCAGAAAAGAGGCAAGGAGGCTCTATGAGCTGAGGCCCCAGAGCTGAGGGATTTGGGACAAAGTGGCTCCAACACAGAACGCTATATTGTAAATACTGACCGATGTTTGACAACCAAGCAGAGGAGCAGTAAGAGCCTTTACCAGCATGCCTCCACTGCACTGAACTTATTCAAAGACTCTCACCCTCTACTCCTCTCATGTAAACTGTTTCTTGAATTCATAGGTTTTTGATCAAATACACTAGGTTAGCTGTTTTCAGTGCTGTTTTTACTTCTTTGTTTTGTGGGTTTCGGTTTGTTTTTGTTGTTGTTTGGTGGTTTTGGTTTTTTTTTGGTGGGAGTGTGACCACCCTATAAACAAAGTAGAGAATTGAATGCTCAAGGAAGTTTGAAGGTTCCAGCTTCAAATCCTTTTTTCTGTAACTTTGTAAACATTAGAGAGAGAATTTTGCATGGTGAAGGTAAAAAGAAAAAAAATAATCCAAAGGGCTTTAGCATTGAATAATATCTAGAAATATAGCTCAGATAGGTAGATGTTAAAGATAGTTGCTAGCACATGAAAGCAAAGGAAGGGTGAGGACTGTTGACCAAATGCTGTGAGGGGCAGGTCTCTGAACACGGATGCTCCACGGTACAGCTGGACCGATCTCCTGTAGAAGCCAAGAGGCCACAGGGAAGAACATGACTTTAATGCAATGTGATTTGTTTAATGTTTTTAGAACTTCTTCTGAAAAAAAAAGAAAAAAAACCAACAGCAACCAGTCAGGAATTGGTTGCCCTTATGAAAGAGGAAGCTACAGCTTCACTTGTGATTTCATAAGAGAAATTTCATGTATATTAAAACCCACCATTCAAGAGTCCAAGACTATTTATTTCTGCCTGGGATCTGATTTCCTGATGATTTCCCCATCTCCTTAAAGAAACCTTAACAATAGTAAGTATCTCCTTCTCTGGAGATATTCAAAACCCACCTGGATGCGATCCTGTGCAACCTGCTCTAGGTGACCCTGTTTGGCAGGGGACTAGATGATCTCCAGAGGTCCCTTCCAACCTCAACCATTCTGTGTGATTCTGTCTCAAAAGCAGAGGAAAACACCGGGCCATGGAGCCGTTTGCCTTGCCCACAGAACAGGCAACCAGGCAGAATATGGTGCCCCAGGACCTGAGTCCTGTGGCGTTCAGTGCTCCCTGCAGCTCCTGCTGCTGCGGTGGTCCTGCCCATGCCTGTAACATTGCCCTGCTCAATTCTTTTAACAAGCTGCCAGCAATTTCCAAATTAGAGAAGAAAAAGAGGCACATTTACCTAGAAATAGGCAAGCGCTAATTGTGGAGGAGAAGAAATTATGGATTAAATTATGGAAAAGAAGAGGTGATGACGATTATTTTATTTTTGTTGAATCAAAAGTACTTTGGTCAACTCAAAGCAAATAAAAATTTGTTTCAAAGTTTCACTTGATATCCTTTTGTTGAAAAATATTCTAAAGCATTTCTAAAGAGGTTGAAAACATTTTAAAAATAAGCTATATAACTGAAGAAATAAAACAAAGCATTTTACTTCAGGTCCAGCAAATATTTTGGTTAAAAAATAAATAAAAAGAAGAAAGAAAGAAAAGAAAGAAAGCTGAAGGGAGTAGAAAATACACCCAATCATGTCATTTGGGTTCCTACTCCATATATCTCCCTTCCCTCTAGTTTTCAGGTTGCCATCAACTTGGGAAAAACAAGATTCACCCATTCACCCTACTCCTTAGGATATATATATTTTTTTTCTGAATATCAAATTTCTCATTAAGCTAATAAAATTATTAAAGCTTCTAAAATTAAAAAAAAAATAAGCATTTGTCACAACAGTACATAATTAAATGCTGAGATCACACCTGACCCTCCCTCTCCTGCCTGTCCCACTTCCCATTGGAAAGCTCAAATGCTTTATTAAAAATGGATGAGTTAATCCCTAATACATTACAGCAAGAAAATACTGTTACCCCCATTTTTTAAAGGGAAAAATTGAGCAATCAGAGTATATATTGCTGGGAGTGGCATACAGTGTGCCAGTGCAAACAGAAACACGGTTTGTTGGCAAGGTAAGCCATTACCATTACAAACCATTTTAGAGGTATTAGTACTGTGTTTTGAATGTAGCAAGTATGTAGCAAATGTAGCACAGTATTTGCAGCTTCCATCCCTACTGAAAGACTATCAGGAATAGCAGATAATAGCAGTGGTCTATAAAGTTTTCACTAATTACAGCACGAGTCAGACATTCTAATCATCTGAAAGCCTATTTGGTCCATGACTTTGTCAGCTCTCACTTTAACCTACTTAAGTCTCCAACAGATATTTGATGCAGGAACATACTTAAAGCCCTTCACAAATTCACAGGGCAATCAAAATTTCCTATATGGCAAGTTTAGGTGACCCTAAGTACCAAAACCAGAACATTGCACTAACTTTTTTCATTTTTTTCCATGAGTTAAGATTTTTGCCACTCTTGGTGAACTCAATATATGAACAATGGTATGACCTCATTAACTTCAGAGGCATTTGTCTGGATGCCTATATGCAACAAGTCCAGTTCATCAGAATTAAGGGTGAACAGTTTGCTAATGCCAGTGTCTAACAAGTTTCAGAGCAGAACAAGTATCTTCATCTGATTTAATTGTTACCACTTATTTAGTCTTCTTACAGTTTTAAGCTTGTGTTTGTAAGTACTATGCAAGTGCTCAGCTGCTACGTCAATCGACATATTGTAAAATGATTAAATGGATAAATATTCAGCTATATGTATAAATGACCTATCCTAGGGGACAAGAGCCATTATTCACTGAGCATAATGCATCTCAAGGAAAGCAATGAAATTAATCAGAGGTCTGGGAAACCTGACATATGAGGAAAGATTAGAAGAGTTGGGGCTGTTTATCCTAAAAAAGAGCAGTTAGTAGAGGACATGATAACAATTTTCAAGTATGTCGACAGCTGTAGCAAAGATGGAAGGAAAATCAGTTTTTCATGTTTACGGTGAATGGGCAAAAAAAAACCTAAGGGATTTAAATTGCAGCAAGGGAGACTCAGGTCTTGTGATAGGAAAAAGAATTGAACAACAAGGGAGAGTGAAGCACTGGAATAGGTTTCTTGGGGAATTTCTAACACAGGAGAGTAGGAAGCGTGTACGCCCTGTCAGCACTGCGATGGGTAAGGTGAACCGTGCCGGCAATGTGGCCCTGATGACATCCCCTGGTGCTTTTCCAGCCAGGTTTTCCTGTGAGCCACACAAAAGCTCATTCTATTGGAGAGGAGTAGAATGTCTTGCTAATTGAATGTCAAAGCAATTAAAGTGGGTATAGACTTCCCTCAACATTATCTTGACTTGATAAAATAAAGTTGTTTTGACAATGCACACTGACAATTCCTGATTTTCAACTGCAGCTATTTTTCTTGAGGCAAGAAATGGAAAACGTTGAGACTTTAGAGTGAATTTTCAAAATATATGCAGAAACATTATTTTCAGAATATGCCTATTAGACAAAACTAATCAGCAATTTTCAAGGTATTTCCATGATCATAGCTCTTTGTAACCTAAAGCTTACTTCCCTCTCACCATCCCCACAAACGCCACCTGACTACTACGTGTAAACCATTCTTAATACAGTTTAACAGGTTTGCCTTCCAGACATGCTTGAGTTGATGGTCCAACCCGCATGATGATACATATAGTACTTAACATTAAAATTCAGATCTCTCTTCATTTTCTAATATTCTCACTTTCGCTTTTATTTTAATCGCATGTGCTACACGCATATATAAACAAAATCCAGTAAATATCGTTTTGTTAGTACTGGAATTTTTCTTTCTCATCATCTTCTACTCGGACTCAGTTCAATAACATCCCTAACCTGGTGGCAGTGTGGCTCGTGGTTTGAAAGTGAGCTCACTGAAGTTTGACCTGACCAGGGAGACTCCAACAAGACAGAACAAAAGGGAAGAGGAAATTGTGTTCCAGCAGCTCATCCTCACCTAGGAGTGCAAGGAAACACACGCAGAGCCCACTTCAGCTGTGCTTAATTCCCACTGAAATCAGTTGCCAGGAACAGATACATAAGCCTTGAGCAAAGCACAAGAATGGCTGTCCTGGCTTATATCAGAGCCATCTATCTCATGGAAGAGTTTAAGCACAGAGCAAACATCCAGTGATATTTCCCCAGAACACTTTCCCAGCAATTTGACTATTTGCAGCTCAGGGATTTCCTGAGCCAGAGGTCAGCCCTTTGTATTTAATAGCCTTCATCTCATCAGCGACCCTGCTCAGCTGCCATTTGAACCCACGCAAACTTTTGGCATCAAGGAGGTGCATAGTTTAGCTACCTCTCATGCGAGAGAAGCACTTCATGCCTGTTTGCTCTGAGCCTTGCCTTCTGCAAGCTTAGTGCCCTCTGGTTCTTGCATGGGAAAAGACAGTAAATAATTGATTCCTGAAAGCCACCTGGAGGCCAGAGCAGACTTCCACCAGATGACCTCTGTCGCAGCCCTCAGTTGTCACCCTGTCAGCGTGGAGGACCAAATCTGCTTGGTCATTTCCCATACAGAAGCTACTGAGCAGCTTTGAGCACCTTTCAGTGACCAACCTCCAGCTCTGCCGGTCGTTAGGAGATGAGAGGACCACAGCAGCACACACAAGTCCGGAGGTGAGCGTGCCAGGGTCTGCCTGTGCACAGAGGGACAACAGCGTCTGCAGCTGTCTTCTCCATCCCTTTCCTACCATTCCCTACTATTGCTTGCTTCCAGCTGATGTCCTTAGGCACTGCCTATTATAACAACCCCAAGATATGCTTAAATGGTTCTCTAAATGAGAGCACTAGACTTCAGTTGTCCTGTCTTCTCTTTTTTAAATCTTAATTTCCTTAGACCATGCAAAGAAACACCCACAGAAGAACCTGCGTCCTTGCAACAAATTCTCAAATAGAATTTTCCACCTCCACATGCAGTGTGGTCATCCAGCGCAGCCTGATTTGCCCATCACCTCCAGGGCATGGATCATGTAAGTATTTCCAGTTGTAAGAAATGCCCTCCAAAAAAGCACTGGCATAAAAGAGAATATATTCAGAAGAAGAAATGTTGATGCTTGGATGCATCCTTCACATTTCTATTAAAAATAAAAGAGAGAGGGAAAAGTTCTTCTGGAAGGCTGCTGTTTATCCCAGGCCACTTCAGCAACAAAAGCCTGTGAAAGCTAAAGCAGCGCTTTGAAGAAGGGCTGCACACAGGGTAGTGGGGTACCAGCCTCTGTCAGATTGGCAGGCTGGACTGGAAAAGTAAAGGTTTGATAGGTGAGTAGCCTCTCTCTCTGTAAACCAGTGCATCTTAGGTGGGAGAATATCCGATGCAGTGCCTGAGCAAAATTCATATATGCAGCTTCACCTGATGCAAGAAGTGATGAAAATTTACTCTGTTCATAACTACCTCACTCTTTATCCCCACTTCCTCTTCCGGGTGAGGGTTTTAAACTACCCTGTAAACAAAAGTATTTTAGAAAGTTGCTTTGCAGAAGACAGAGAAATCTGAGAAAAACGGTGGACTGAGTCTGCTAAGAATTGGATTTTTCCAATAGCTAATAATTTGTCTGACACAAGATGCAAAAGTGTTTGGTAAGTTACTTACAAAGAATAATTGGCCAGTTCTGTTAAGTAGGGGCAGTTATGAATGCTACTATCAGTTTTTGACCTTTACAGATCCAGAGCTCTGGTTGCACACCTTTCCACAGCATGGCCTATGTGAGATAAAAAATGAACACATTTATTTATTGTCATGCTTTTTCCTGTCCTTTGCATAAGTAGTGTATGAAATGCAGCTCGCTCTTTCTAATGCCTGCAGTCACTGAGCTCTTTCTCCACTGCTTGATGGCACAAGTCTCATTGCAAAAAAAACTCACCCAATACTCTATTGCATTCCTGCCATGCTCTGCCTCATGCTTCCATCACAACCAAAAAGTAACGTCAACCAACTGACAAAGAAAAAGAACAGCCACATTTGCAGCAAACTGTTTACAAAAAAAAAACCTATAAAATACCAGTTCTAAATGTGGTCAACTGCAGGCTTTCTATTTCTGTGCCTTGGACCAGTCATCACTTCATACAACACAGTTAAAGAAAAAAAAAAAAAAAAGAAAAAGAAAAAGAAAAAGCACAAACCTACAGCCCAAGTTTAAGTTTCAGCACCTTAAAATAAAAAAAAAAAAAAAAAAAAAAAAAAAAGAGTTGGGGGGCAGGTCTATCAGTTACTCTCCATTATATGAATAAAGATAGTAGTAGCAATTAAAAACCACAACATCCTTTCAAAGAAACCAGTGATATCCCCGTGCGTTGCTGCTCCACAGACATGGCACCGATGCTCACTCCGCGGTGCTCCGTGCACATGCTGCTGCCCCACCTCTCCTCCACCCCCAGCTCCTCTGCGGTTCTGCTTCTTTCTTCTCCAGCGGGGCAGTTCGGTTGCTGTGGTTTTATGCCATCAGTGCGCGAACTGCTGGAGCCTGAGGCTGTCAGCACTCAGCTCAGCCTCTGGTACGTGCCAGTTTGCCGTAACCAAAATAGTCCCACAATAACCCCCACAGATATTCATATCAATATATCTGAGGAGTTCCATAAAAGATGTATATTTACTATGCCTATTTGACAAAATGGAAAGATATCAATTCATATTTAGTTTGCATTAAAAATATCATTAAAAATAGCACTCAATAATTTTTTTTTCCCTGATCCTGTTTTCCCAGGAATTGCTATTTTTTTAACTTAGCGGCCTTCCAGAACTGCACTTGCAAGGACATTACTGTGGACACACCAAAACAGCTTTATCCTTGGCTCCATAAAGCTCCATAAAGGGTCAACTATACCACACCAGAGAACTGCGTATATCTGCACAATACTCTATTTTTAAAAATAAGTCATTCCAAATTTCAGGCTGTTTTCCATCCTTTCCTTTCACAAGCTGTACAACACACAGCAAAATAAATAAATAAATAAATAAATAAAAATAAAAATAAAAATAAAAATAAAAATAAATAAATAAATAAATAAATAAAAGTTCATCATTCTTTTCTGCTACTACTCCATGGAGCAAGCCATCCCAGAGACACCAGAGAAGACCTTCGTGCTCTGATCTCACTCATCCGCACTTTGACAAATCCAGAGCGGTTGCACTGATATTAAAGGTATTGGTCCAGATTTACACCAGAGCAAACGAGCACACAGTTTGACCTTTTCTCTCCTTCCTGTCAGACCTAATGTTTTTTTTTTAATAGAAAAGATAAAGTATTTGTAAAACAAAGGAAATCCCTCAAATACCATGTAAATTCCCCTTCTAATTTTCCCAAATTCATTTTCAAACTCCTTAAAAAAAAGAAATCCTGCAAAGAGAAACTGGCAACACTTTCCCCTTGGACTCTACTTGTCTGCTGCAGCTGCCCCCCGCCCCCCAAGCCCACCACCCAAGCTCTCCACCCAGCGCCACGCTCAGAAGAAGGTGGTGACTCCAATCTTGCTGTGAAACTGCCCTCGCCTTTCAGCTGGTCCCTTCCGCTCACACATCAGCACGCGTTACAATTTCTTGCAGCCTCAGTGATACAGCTTTGCTTTTCCCTTTGAAGGTTAACATTAATGAAATCTTAAGGACCTCATTCAGCTGAGGACAGACAGTGCACAGATTCCTTTCAGTTACAGCTTCTCAGCCAACTCAGTAAAAGATGGCATCATTTCTTTACTTAACATATTTTCCGTGTCCTTAACTTTGCTTTTAACTCACTATTCCCCAAAGCTCCCAAGGTTTGCTGATTCGCATTTACTTATTCATTTTGTTAGAAGTACACTAAGTGGATTTAATACAGTTTTAGATTCATTGTGTCTTTTAAAGTTAGTAGCAAGCACAGCTCTTCTGAAGTGAGTGAAAGATAATGATAAAAATACTTTTGTTCTTTGCCTCACACAAAGTACTTTTGCTGAAATCAGAAAGTCCCACTTTCATTTGTGTCATTTTTTTAAACCTAGTAATCACAGCAAAGCAGCATTACTAACTTTTGAGTCATCAGCAGTACAAATAAAGCTTTCATGAATTGCGATAATTTCTCATCAAGGCTTCCCCACAGAGAAAAAAAAAAAAAAAAAAACACAATGCCGTGTATCAAAAATCAAAGGCTGAAGTTTTGGTACAGAACATTTTTAGGAATAAAAAAGACTGCAGAAAACAAAAGCAGAAAATCAGAAACAGGACAGAGTGAAATGGAGACGTGCCTCTGCACCAGCTCCACGCACTTCAGCATACCCTTCACTATTCACACACTGCAGTCTTCTCACTGAGAAAACAACTGGGAAAAAATGCTCCTCAGCAGCATGCTCCAAACTTGCTCTTTTTCTAACCTTGAGGGAGAACTCTCCACCTTCTGCAATGACAAAGAAGAAATCAAAGCCCTGTCTCTTTCCCTTTATGCTGGAAGTAAGGCAGAGAGCAGAGTTTAAATTTACAAAATCACAGAGTGGCTGAGGTTGGCAGGGACCTCTGGGCCCGGCTGCTCCAGCCCCTGCTCCTGCAGGGCCACCCAGAGCAGGGTGCCCAGGGCCACGTCCAGGTGGCTTTGAAGATCCCCAAGGAGGGAGATTACACAGCTTCTCTGCACAACCTGGGCCAGTGTTCAACCACCCTCTCAGTAGAAAAGTGTTCCTTCTGTTCATATGGATGGAATTTCAGGTTCTCTGGTTGTGGCTGTTGCCTCCTGGCACCAGGCACCACTGAGAAGAGCCTGGATCCATCCTCTCTGCTCCCTTCTTTCAGGTATTTGCAGACACTGATGAGATCCCCTTGAGCCTCCTCTTATCCAGGCTGAACAGTCCCAACTTTCTCCTCTCCTCCGGTTCCTTCAGCATCCTTGTGATCTTTTGTTGGGATCTATACAGTATGTCCTGGTCTCTCTTGCACTGGGGGCCCAGAACTGGACCCAGGACTCCAACTGTGACCTCACCAGAGCTGAACAGAAGGGCAGGATCACCTCTCTTGACCCACTGTGACACTCCTCCTAATGCAGTCCAGGATGCTGGTGGCCTTCTATGTGGCAAGATCACATTGCTGGCTCATGTTCAACTTGGTGTCCTTCAGGACCCAGTGCTACTTGTTTCCTGTAGCATCATTTTTTCAGGTCAGCACCACGTTTTCCCCTACAGTGGTCATCTCCAGCTTCCTGAACTCCTCTCTGCTGTTTATAAATGTTCCCTGGAGCACCATAGCAATTAGCTCAATCACTGTACAAAAGATTCTCTTTTTCCACATCCAGCAACTAAAAATTCACAAACCTAAATTCAATTTACTGTGATACAACCCATCATTGTCCTATAACCCTGACAAAAAAGGATGTCTCTCCAGGATGGGCAAGCTGCATGGACCTCTGTTTAATTAAAAGTCTACAGGAGTCATTGATCCACAATCACACCCTTTGGTATTTTTGCTGCAACTCCATGATGAATCTGGATTGTATTTAGAAATGCATTTTAACACTCAGCACAGGATTATGCTTCCCCTTATCACAAGCCTTTTTGACTGTTCAGTCCTGGTTCCTAAACCATCGGCACACTGTCCATTTTGCACTGCTCCTAACATTCTGGAAACACCAGGACCATTGATGAACAGCAGCATTGACTCAGCAAGGGCAATCACAGCAGCTCACAAACTACAGACCACACTGCTGTACAGTGTTTACTTTCAGTCCATTCTCTATCCACTACATAAAACTCTTAGTTCCTTTATGTGTAGAATTATTGTCCTAAAAATGCAGCTTTCCAAAATCCAGGACCCATTTCACTGGGAAGCGTTGAAACACCTCAGGTGTCTGTGTGAGTAAATCTCCTTCCTGGTATGTGATTACGGAATCTTTCACAGAGAACACACTCTGTATTTTTTCTACTACTACCTTATTTTCTTTCCTCCTCTTAAAATAGAGTGTGCCTATTAAGGATTATAGGGCAGAGAATGGATTTTATTAAATATTAAATTTCTACAGTATATGTAATTTGGAGTTTCTCAGATCTGAGTCTCAGTAAGTTATGAGCTCAAAATTTGTAGACTAGAATACATTATATATTTTATTGGATCTCCACTGGGCAGCATCCATCATGTACTTTCTTTTACCTCTGTCAGTAAGTAACAATTAAGGTGAATTTATAACAACAATCCTTACAATAGATACATACAAAAGTTTACGAACACTTACTTTATTACACCACCAACCCACCACCACAAACTGCGCACAACCGAGAGCATGCAGGTCTTCCCAAAGCCTTCTGGAAGCCAGAGGCAGCACAATGCACTTTGTGAGTTATGCTAAAATTTAATCCTAATTGGGATTAAGCCTTAAGAAACTAACAAACTGGATTTTTAAGTATGAAAACTAATAAATAGGAGTTCAGGGTCAGGAGGTGATGGTTCAGCTGGGAAGGCAAGCAGGTGTGGGACCCCCGCAAAGCCAGCTCCACTGATCTAGGCTGCCACTCAATTCACCAGAGAGATTTCAGTCTTGAAAGAGACTTTTGGCCATGTCCCAAATTCTCCAGTTCCATCTCTGCAATCCCCTCTAACATGTTCTTACCCATAAGCAGCAATTTGCAAATGTGAAGGGGAAAAAAAAAGCTTTTCATGTCCTTAAAAATGAAACCTCTTACTTAATGCTTTGCTATGTTATCTGCAAAATGTCAATTCTTTCAGGAGTTATTGTTGCAAAAGAGAAAACTAAGATCATTTACATCTATTTTATGCCCCCACCAGCCTGGAACCCAAAGCTGCTGAGTTACTTCTTTATTTACTGCTATTATGAGGTGTGAATACGAAAAGGTCTTTCTCTTCCTCATGAACCTGAACAGCCAGAGGGAGTAATCCAAAATCCACGAGAGGAAAAGAATTCCTCAAAGTGACTCTGTCTGTGTGTCCTTTGAGGATCTTGGGTACCTAATCTCACAAGCAAAACAGGTAATTAGCAATTTCAGTACTCACACATTTTGTGATGTCTCTGAGAGGTGCAGTACACAGCAGCATCAAAAATGCTCACATTTGTCACTGGAATAGACCCTGCTGCAGCAGAGCACAGATCTGACGTTACTCAATGACAAGCACCAATTCAACAGATAACTCCACTCCTCAATGTTAAACCCAGGGCAAATTTGCTTATTATATATTTATTTCCATGTGTATTTTGTAGAACTCGAGACCAGTGAGTTAATGCTAAATACCAAGAACACATCAGTAAAAGCTGAAGTATGCATTCAAAGCTTATTTTTTAAACAAATTGAACTAAACAGCCTCATCACCAATTTTTTATTTTTGATCTTAGAAGTGGCCCTTTTCATCCAAAACACATGCTGCCAGAGAACCAGACGTAGCAGCACTGTGGCAGCAGGAGATGCTGAACAGGTAATCAGCTACAAAAGGAAAGTGCAGTAGGCAAACTGGCTGATTTTTGATACTCCATATGGGGAAAACGGAGAAAATTGTCAGAAGTGGACAAAAATAAATTCTGTTTGATTTACTTCACCTTTAGTAATGCAAAATGGTGATAGCATGTTTAATTTCTTTTAATTCTAGAGATACTTTTCAATAGGCAGCAGAAATTAAAATGAGCTACTAGTGTGTCTAAAATTAAAAAGGTAAACTGAATATTAAATTCTAAAATACAAAAGTAATTACCACGAGGAGCTTACAGATTTCACAATGTACGTGCAGTGCCATGTGGGGAAACTAGCCCCCACACCACGAGCGAACAAACACAGCTCATGGTTACGCTGTGGTGGAGCCCCGCCAAACCACCACAATGGTGGATTTTTGCAAGCCAGTGAGTAAAGAGCAAGCACAATGGCAAGGAAAAAAATCTTAAATATTCTTAATTATGGTGCAGTTGTATTGATCCTGATTCCTTCAATACTTTTGAATAAGAAGGTTGATTACAAAAATAATTTTTTTACAATACGAGATGCAGATCAACCATCAAATCTCTATGGAGAATGAGAGTGTAATTACCTATTTTAATGCACTTCTGCATGCCTACTGTACGCTCAAGGATCTCCTTCTGTAGGGCTATGGGTGAGTATATTACACACATTTACAAATGTACACAACTAGAAGGAAAAGACATGAATAAACAATAAATAAAATGTGCACACATATAGTCAGAAATCCTCAATAATATTTCAAGCCAGAAGCTTTGACGAATTTACCAGTGGGGAATAAAGCACAACTTCTGCTCAAAGACAAGCTAAAGTGGTTTTTCTCATCAAACAGATAAAATAAACTTAGAAAAAAAGCATCATTATTTTTCTTTTAATTTTCCGTACCTACTTTTTTTTCTTTATATACTCTGGCTGTTACTGGTACCACAGGCAGTGACATATAGACAGGGAAGGGACATGACATACATAAAGCAAACAGAAGCTGAACAAAACACAAGACGACGGCATTTACAACCCAGCTGACAAAGCCAGTCACTTCACTTTAAATAATGTGGCAGGCAGCAAAAATATAGTAATTACAAGAATTTCATTTTCATTAACTAATAAACCAAGGAAAACAATTTAAGTATCTGAATGTCATTTTTCAAATGAAAATAAACTGTAAACATTTGAATAACATCACAGCAGGGATAATATACCTAAGGAAACCTATTGAAATATGCTAGTGAATTCATCCTCTTTTATCACATTAAAACTGCAATTGACTGTAAACCTCCTACCACTCTCCACTGAGACTTTAATTGTAAAGATTCCTGTTACATATCATATTAGAATTTAGTTAAAATTGTAGAACACATTATTTCCAATCAGACAGCCAACCATCACTCACAAAGATTTTTAAAAAGGTGATTAATAATTCATCTCAGATAAGGAAAAGATCTATATTTATACCATCTTCTCAGCCACCATAAACTACCTGACAATTGTTCAGTAATGATGCCCAGTAAATTCTTTAAAATGGTAATTTGTCATTCTGTCACTTCATTTGTGACCTAAAATTCCTCACTTGAGGCATCATCAAATAAATTAATCACTTTCCAGGATCCATTTCTCTGTTCTGCACGTTATTATGCCCAGGCTCTCTTGTGTTTCTCTTCATTTACATATATTTAATGGCTCAGCAGTGGTTCACTATGGCACATAACGCACACATCTCATTACAGGTGAAATATTCTAACTGCCACTATCACTGGGAAAGAAAATAACTCTCCCAATTTAATTTTCCTGATGTAACAAAACCATGATTCTTCACTATGAAATGTTGATGCCATCCATCAGTCACAATCAATAAAATCATCATAGAAGTACGCCTTCTTTAGCATCATTCCTTCATACTGGTATTATTTGAGGGAGGTAATTAAACTCATAATATGTAATGAATGTAAATGAAGAAAAAACCCTCATGTTCTCCCTCTAACTATGCTTATTTTACTGCTTTGATTTAAAGTATTTTTACATCTTACAATCTATGAAATACACAAAGCCCTGAAGGAAAGGCATCAGAAGTACAGTAAGCATCAATCAATACATATAATGACTAATTAAAAAGGAACATATTTTAACATTAAAAAAAAAAACACCAAATGCTGTTATTTATGGATTTTTCACTTAAAATGATGCATTCCCTCTGGACTAATATATTTGCTGTCTTTCTGAAATATAGATTGCAATACACTGGTTTTAGATACTGTTGCTTGCATGCATCAAAAACCGAAGTGATTTCATGGGTATCAGGTCCACCACAATCATTTAAAAACCATATCTATAAATATATATATATATGCAATCTACTCTAATACCAGAGAGAAAACCTTAATAATTTCAGTCTCTCATATATATGCCTGTGCTCATATCAGTCAAGAAAGAAAACAGTCTCTTAGACATGATAACTTTTAAATACATTTAAACAAGTCCACAAAAAAAAAAAAAAAAAAAAAAAAGTGTTTAGAGCAGAAAGTTTTTCCATNCCATAAGCAGCGAAAAGACACTACCTCCTTTAGCGCTTCTTCTCCCCATAAGTACTGACATGACTTTGCTTCCACGTGCAAAGCATGACGGATAGCGCCTCTCATGACGGGAGCCCGCAAGGCACCGAAACCGCCGGTCACTCCGGCTCACCCGCCGTGCACCCAAGCTCTGATGGCTTGCACTAAAGAAAGGGCTTGCACCAAGCTGCTCGTCTTTGGACTGCCTGTGCACCACCCTGCACAGGAGGTCAGATTTGCATGCTGGTGATGGTCTAAAATCAGCTTGCACAGTAGCTGGTGAAATGTATGTCCTTGGATGTGAAATGCATGGTAAGGTTGGGATGCCAAGTGGAAAGAGAATGCACAACAGGAAATTTTATTTTTGCTAACTTTGTTCACAGCTCTGAATGAAACTTCTGCACTACAGAAAGGAACAGAAGGCATGGGCTTTGTTTAATCATGACTATTTTCATGTCCAAGGCGACTCTCCATCAGGAAGGTAGGCCAAAGATACGGGGCGGCCACCCTGGGGCAAGCAGGAAAGGGACCATGCCCCTGGGCTGCCCTCGTCCCGGCAGCCAGACCTGGCAGCAGGGAGTGCTGTAGCAGGAGAGCAAGCCACCATCTACTGGCAGTCCAAACAATTCAGGCCTTTGAAAGTGTCAATTAGTGGG
Organism: Anseranas semipalmata; assembly: GCA_013399115.1. Lineage (NCBI taxonomy): Eukaryota > Metazoa > Chordata > Aves > Anseriformes > Anseranatidae > Anseranas > Anseranas semipalmata. The sequence continues at coordinate 477,069 of VXAA01006703.1, forward strand.
GATTTCTATTTTCTCAGATTTCCCTTGGCAGAGTTTCACAGCGCATGGGCACCCGCCGAAGCACCGCTACCATCCCGCACCATCCCTCAGCCTGCCTGCACCCCACCGCTGTGCCAGGCTCTGTCTCGGTGAATAACGCTCGTCTCACCCCTCCGGGCAGCGGCTCCCTGTGCTTCAGCATTTTTCCCCTGAGCAGTGACCAGTGAATGCATGAGCACCGCACCCCTGGTGCCTGAGCAGCACCGCGCCTCCGCACAGGCTGCCCCGGCGCTCAGTGACAGCAGCCCTGGGATGGGGGCACAAACAGAACTGGCATGAAAACACATATAAAACACGGCTGCATTTACCAGGCAATCAAAGGTAAATTTAAAAAGAAAAGAAAAAAAAAAAGAAAGAAAAAAAAAGTGCTAGTTGTCTATTTCTTGGCACATCTTTGCTAATAGAGATAACAGAGCGAATTGTTCTTGTTAACCCCTTGATGCTGGGACCCGCTGCCTTCCCCTGCATGTGCCAGGGCGAAAATAACCTACAAGTGTATCACCAAGAAAGGGAAATATCTTCTGGTAATTACATTCCGTCACCATACAACAACCTCGTAGCTATCAGCTCACGCAGCCTGCTGCGTTACTCTCACACTTATGTATACACAAACCCACACGCAGTTTCTGTCCCTGTCTGCCACGCTGCTTTGTTGCGTGCTGCTAGGAGCTGTCATGTTTCCCTCCAGAAGTGCTTGTATTTCTGCTCAAGGTGAAGCAAACCCTCATTGCAGGCTCCTTCTGTGGGGGGCTGCACACCTGCATTCACTGAGCACACTGAAAACAGGTAGGAGCAGGACATAGCACAAGGCCCCGAGCGCTGCCACTCTCCCTCCTTGCTCCCTCGCTATCTTGTCTACAGCTGTATCTATGCAGTACTGGCACGTGCCATACAGGCTATCAAATATCACACTGGGGCAGGCACTATGGGTTCAAGGCAGATTTCAGTCCAAACTTTTGCTTATTATACAAATAGAAACTTTCATGTTAGACTCCAGCTTGGATGTCTATTTAGTTTTGACAGGTAATTTCAACAGCGTAAGAGTGGTAAATACTGAACTCTGAAGTTAACTACTCGAAATACCAGGGTTCAAAATTTGATGCTACAGTTGAAAGCTTGGCTTAAATCCTCACCTCCGTTTTCTGTCTGCAGACTGATTGATTTACCACAGAAAAATATTCCAAGAATTTATTAAAATAAGGGTCTGTTTATCAAGTTTGCCACACGCAGGCTCAGTACTACTCTCGAACTACTGTTTATTCAAATACTCAAAAAAAGCATTCCAGATCATATTTCATATTCACTGGGTATTTATTCGCACACTGCTAAATTGTGGATTATTTGTAACTGAACAGTTATGACTTGTTGAGTAGCACTAGCACACCTGATGATGTTCTCCCTGTTATCTAATCTGGCATTTCGCAGCTCGTGCGCTGAGGCCACCAAACTACCTAAAAGAGGCTTTAGTCACATTTTGTCTTTGGCTATTTAATTTCATTTAACATAAAGATATTTATGACCTAGATTTATGATTTACGATCTATGGTCTAGAAATTTTAGCACCATTGAAGTAAACAGCAGAACTCCCATTGATTTCCATAGGACCAGGCCTTCCCTCATACAGTCATTCCCAATGACAGAAAAGAGGAATTATTACTTCAATGTATTTCTGTTTTTCTCCTTTTTTCAATAACTGTTGTCATTGTTGCTTGTATGTGAGGCCCATGAGAACTAGCAGAACTAGCAAGGTTCTCTTCATAGCCATTATAATACTTGCGCATAATACGTCTTGAGAGAGGACTATGATTCATTTTTACTACTCATTAGGTGGCTTTGTTGGTACGCTATGAATATTGCAGTTTATGCATGAAAAGTATGCTACCTGCAATATTAGTAATTCTTAAATTCTTTAATAACTACTGAGAGATCTCACAGATGCAAGAGTGCACATCAGGGTGAATATGTTATAAAACAGAACCATTATTATATTCAGTCTAGTAACTGGTCTCATACTTGTCGTGTAAAAGATTTTGTTACCAAATAGGAGAGGCATGTTTTAATATGGTTACTTTTTTCTCTACAGACCCTGGAATTACACCAGTTTTCTGTTCAAAAGTTTACTTCTGATAATTTTGCATTTATTTTTGCATTTGCCTGATGAGAACTGCAAAATACCAAACACAGAACCAACCTGCTACAAGAAAGAGCAATACAGCATGGAAGTGCTACTTACAGCTAGCAGTCTATCGTGGTTCCAGACACCCCAGTGCACTTGTTAAAACATTTGCATAGCAAGGACACATACAAGGTTAAAGGGAATTTTTAAAAGATAATACTTTGGTCTTAAGACAAATTTGCTTTGCTTCTAAGCCTTTGTATCCTGAGTTTTAATGATAACTGGCTATTCACAAAACATTTCAAGGTACTAAATTCTAGAGCTTGAATTGCCAGTTGTAGGTCCTGAAGATGAAATTTGCTCTCTAGTGCAACTATTTCACTGTTGTGGTTATACTGACTTCTCCGACAAAATAACTTCAGCTCAGTCCTGAATGGTCTTTTGTTGGTTGTTCTGGATGGAGTGCTTTGCAGCTCTGGAGTCTGGCTTATGACTTTTTATAGGTAAAAATAAAAAGGTGTCTGCTCCATCCAACACAAAAGAATTGCAAGGATGCCACGGAAGGCATGACTGTGGTCCATACCTAAGGCAGGCAGCTTTAACTTTCTTACCAGGTGGGAAAAGCACCCCTGTTCTGGGCCACCACTGCCCCACCATCCACACGTTCATTACAACTCCTGGATGGTGAGCCTGGTAGCAAAGGGCAGCAACTGTTCTTCAGAAGCACCTCCAACACTTCCTTGGACCCCACAGCACCGCTGACATCTGGGCTGAGCGGACCTTCGGCCCGCGAGGAGCGCGCAGGCCTCAGCCCTGCCCCAGCACCAGCCAAGCTCCGGCTGCATCCCGCGGGCAGGAGGATGCGGGGCACACAGGGGCACAGCGGGCACCCCAGCTGCCGGCACAGCGCCCAGCGGGGCCCCAGGGAAAGCCGAGCGCAGGCTCCATCACCAGAGGTGGCAAGGTTCGGCCTCGGGTAAGGACACGGCTGGGTACAACACTGCCAGTAGGGCTGCCGATGTTGTCTCAGACATCCTTTCACACACCCGTGGGTTTTAGGCCCAGCCTGCACCAGCAAACGTTCTCTTATCAGCCTGACAGACTTGTTGTGTCTCTTCCCCACTTAGGAATGAAATCTTGGGAAAGCAAAGCCAAAAATCACCCACCAACACGGATTAGGCAGAAGCAATGTCTAAAGTAACGCACACTTTACTTTCTTGTTTTTGATGGGCAGATTCCTCGCAGCCGGGAACACCACTAACTCCCAACCGTCCACTGCTGCTCACTGAAGACATTCAATAAACCACCACCAAAACAGACATTTTAGGGCTGCCAGGCCAGAGGGGACCACAGACCTCGCAGTAACCAGCCCTGGACTCCCCTGACTTCCCAGCGCCTGCCTGGATGTGGATGTGGCTGTAACGTCATCTTTCCTGCAGAAAAATGTGTGCAACCGCCTGTCTCAGGACCAGATCCATACATCTGCAAGTACATTAGGAGCTGACACCCTCTAAAACGCTGGCAGCATCAACATCTAATCGATATGCATGTTCACCAGCAAAGCTGACTAGTACATCTGTTCTGTGAAAAAACATACATTCTGCCTCTAGTACAATCAGTGTAATTAAAAATTAACATGCATTAATTGTTGGAGCTGATGTAAACAGCTGATGTTCCACTTAGCCCTGTCTTCTGTACATATCATTAGGCAAAGCCAAATATTGTTAAGTAAACAGGCAACACTTACAAAAAGAAATAGAAAACTAATTCCAACTAAATAAATTGACAACACAGTGCAAGTCATATTAAAACAGTTGAGATAATTATTAGGGTACTGGACTAACAGAGAGAAAATCATAGAAGACATACTTAATTGTTTGAATCTCATTTCAGTAAATGTATTTAGGCACAGTGTGAAATATAATTTAACTTGAATGTGTGTGCAGTGTTTTCCCAGAAGCAGGATGTGCAATATGCTGTTGAAATAAAAATATAAGTTGGAGTTTGATACGCAGGTAAAACAAATAACTTCCCAAATGCAGCAATCACAACCAACTGCTTCAGCATCCAACAGTCTCAGGAGAAATTCAGGTAGGTTATGCAATGCTAAAGGTTTTTTCTTCCTTAGATACATCTGCAAAATTCCCGTCAATACCAGTGGGAGCTACACACAGATACCGAGAGCAGAACATACTCCTAAGGAGTTACATCCTACTTTTTATCATTGTTATTTAAATGTCATAGCAAAATAATTTTTCCAATTTGTATACAAATAAGACCCCAGCAAATCTGCTCGGTACCACACATCCAGGGCTGCTGCTGCAGATCACAGTGGTACCGCTGCAGATTGCCTGGGGGGTGGCAGCTGCCTGTACCCCCAGGCTGCTCGAGCTGGGTGCCTCCACTGTCAATCTCACCGCCTCTCCTCCAGCTGAGGGAAGGCTGGAGGCTAAAGGACACTGCTGGGAAGGGCAGGGCAGGGCAGGGCAGGGCAGGGCAGGGCAGGGCAGGGAAGGGAAGGGAAGGGCTCTGCAGACAGAGCAGCACTGACCAGAGGGTAGCTCTGACACTTATTCGCTGCCGCACTTTAAAAGCCACGTGTGCGGTGCTGGGGATGACGATGCCCCACAGAGAAGGCTCATGTCGCTCGCTGCCCTGGGGTGGGGACAGCCCCTGGGGTCAGCCCCAAGCGCACGTGGGTGCGGAGTTCCACATGTCCTGACACTGGGCTTCGCTGGCCTGTGCAGCCTGTGCTTGGTATCCTCTGGGACCCACAGCAACACGGTCACTGCCTCATCCCCAGCTTCCACATGCACACGGCTTGAGCTGTGCTGTTCTGGATACCTCTGCACCACTATCACCCTCTTTCTTTTTGCTGAGGCTTATTTGAAATGTAAGACAGATGTGAAACAAGACCGCAACTGTACCGCTACCTCACTTCTGCACACTGGACACAGAAATGGGTTGAGAGAAGTACAGACACCCGCTTTTCCTGGGCCCTCAGCAGCCCAAAGAACCCATCTGGCTACAAAACACCGCTCGCAGGGGCTGCGTGAAGTCACACCATGGAGAGAGTTTCCTTTGAATGGAAGAGACACGGGAAAGAAGGGCTTCGTCATCGTGGACTGAAAACTAAACCCAGCAGCTTCAGCCATGCACCTAGGTGTTATCTGTGAACTTTTACAGAATTCCATAGTGACTTCTTTAAAAGTTTAGTAATTAACTACATGGAGAGCGCGTGGGAAAAGCATGTCTTATGACAGTTTCTCTGCAATTGCATTTGGTTGTTACATTAATATTCTTGCAAGTGAGTCAAAGAATGTGCTGTCCCTCCTACTAGCAGTAGATGACCATAAACAATGTAAACTAAACAAAGCTGGAAAATAATTTGAATAAGCACTCTCAATGAAACACCCCAGAACAGAGAGGATTTGGATGCTTCAATGTTGTATTTTAGTTCTGTTATGGCTTTGTTGGTCTGTTAGCATTTGCCTTATTAATGCTGGTACAACACTTCAGTTCTTGAGGACCGCCCAGTTCCAGACGTTCATTTTTAGCCACGTGCCATCAGTACGCCCGTTTTAAGGACTGCCACGCCTTGCAGACGAAGCTCCCGCCCCACTCCCTGCCCTGAAACCCCTTGAAGGTTCACAGCACTGCTCAGCTGTTTCATAACAATATCAGGCTCATGATGAACCAAATGAGTTCTGATTTGTGCTATTTAATGTCCTAATGGCTTGACTAGTTAGGTAGATAATTACACAGTATGATTTATCCAACCCATTTATAAATATTTATAATAATGGATAGATTAACCTTTGGGATTGCTCTCCGGCAGTCCCCTCGGCGGGGAAGGATCACCCCACCACAGCAGCCAGCGCTGCAGCCTGTGCCCAAGCCGCGGTGCGGGTGGGTGGCCGGGGACGCCGTTTGGTGCCCAGGGAGCGGTCGCCAGCCCCCGCAGCCAGGGGGCCCAGCCAGCGCCCGCGGCTCCGTCCCGGGCACCCACGCCCTGCGCTCGTCTGGCGTCCACAGCCAGCCCTGCCGGAGGAGCAGAGCCTCCCCGGCCCCATTTCCTCCTTGCATTGAACCGGAGAAAAAGAAACCACAAGAGGTCAGGAATCTCAGCCTTGCGCTGCCCAGCAATACCGACGCAACCTACAACGCAGGAGGAAACAGCTTGGTTTTCAGACCTCCAAAAACATCCTTTGTCGAGCAAAGCTTCAGATGAAAGCCTGGGCCAGTGGAAAAGCTTCTTTGAATGAGTTTGTTCATGCTGGCTGGAACACGGTCAGCGCTGCAGGGAGGCGCGCGGTGGCTGGGGAGCAGACGTGCCCCCGTGGCACGGCCGTGAGTCACGGCAGCCCACGGCAGCCCACCCGCGGCACAAGCGGCACATTGTAGTCAGTGCCGCGCCACAGTCGCCGCAGCCAGAGCGGACCCGCGGGGACCGGCGGCCTTCGTCAGCCCGGGACGTCAACGCCAACGCTCCACTCACCCGCGACAAAGGGCCAGTGTTTGCTACGCAGCGGCCTCGGCACAGCAGCGATGGCTGGAGAAAGGCGCTCCCTGCAAAAAATGAACAAAAGCTGAGGAAACTGGAGGTGCCCCGTGCTGGCGTGCTGTGAGAGCCCTCCGGGGAAATCAGTGTGTTCTCAAAAATCCTGCTCCAAATCCACTTCTTGGAATGCTAAAAAGCATCCTAATACGGAAGGAGTCAGATCTAGCACTTTTGATCTGGCAGAACTATTTCTTAAGATCAGCAAAAATATGCTAAATGCACGTTAGATAGAAACAAAGAATTGAATTTGGTCTCTTATGGTAATTATCTTTTTGGATGTCTTTGACTTTGTTGGAGCAATTCCAAACCTATGCCTATCACATTTCTGAATTTTGATACAGTACAAGCTTTCCAAATGACGGCTTTTGCATCCTAGCAGTATAAGGAAAAGAGACAGTCTAGTCCTTGGCCAATGCTACCGAAAGTCAATGGAAACAAGACACAAATCTTTGCATACGCTTTGGAAAAGTCTTCCTGACATCATTAAAGTACTGTAATACTGATTGTTATTGTATCCTCTAATTGCTAATACCTTGTAACATATCTCTTTGCTTAGGAAGAACACCACCATGTTTGTATATTACATTATTAAAATTAATGTTTAAATAAAACTATTCTGGCAACAAAATGAAAATACATGGGAATAATTACAAGAAGACAAATAGTCAGAATTTTTATTTCTAGAACTTAACTTAAAAGCAAACTGCTTTTATTCTCTGATTCTCAGATTGAACTGTGGCACATAGCTTTCCTGTTGCATGCTTAAGCAGACATCTGTTGTATAAATCATTAAGCCTTAAACAGTTGAAAAAAGAACAGGATCCAAAAGAAAATATTTTAAGATATTTGTTTTTTATCACATGATTTAAAAAAAAAAAAAAGATTAGAATACATTTTGGGCTTAAGACCTCATATTTTTTCCATACAAACTATTGTACCTACAAAAAGATACTTGCAAGATGTATCCATATCCTAGACCAGCTCCACAACCATGCAACAGCGTGAACACGTGTCCATTTCCACAGGAGGTAAATCCTTATTTCAACTTCTATAATTTCTCTGTTTCAAAGTGGTGCTGAGCCCACCTGCAAGAATGTCAGCTGCTGCTCTGGTGCCTGTTTGCATGAGCACACCTGTGCTCATCTCCGACGTTTGTGCAGAGCCTCTGAACGGAGGAGAAGAGGACAACCAGAAACACGTGGAGTGGCCAGGTTGCAGGAGAGAAGGGAAGATGAGATAAACTGTGGTCTGAGATAATACAGGTTACTCAAAAGAAATTATAAGGGGATTAGATTAGGCCCCTTTTGGGTCTTATATAAGGGTCATAAGAGACTGATACTACCAAAATGATGAGGATGCCTAAGCTGTTGTGTGAAAAGAAGAGAGAGCCAGGGAAGACATCTACTTAAAGAAATTCTTGTTTGATTACAGCAAACACTCCACATTTGGTAAACCCTTTCATTTTATAAGCAAAGCCGGCAACATGTTGGAGAGGTTTGGGGTATATAACAAACTCTGACTTATTAATGTGTCACTGCATTGCTTTGTTATTTCTAAAAAATGTGCTGGAGAGGGGCGTTCGGACCACCGAAGAGTGGGGCTGCCCTGGGGAGTTAACCAACATCCATTCCTGGCAGTGTAGTCCTGAGAGAAAATTAAGGGCTAGAAGTCAGGACTTTCACAATTTCTTCCCACCTCTGCCACCTAATGTAAATATCTAAAACTTCCAAACACCTCAGATCATCCCTAAACTTCATCTAGAATCATTAATGTTCCATCCCACATGAAGGCAGAGATAGGAATTCTTTTCTAAAGACCATACTGTCAAAGATTGTAAAAGACAAAACTCCCTCTAGAATTGTTAATCTTGCTGGCTATTGAGACAATGAAATAATTAATTGCAAAATTCACCACCAGAAGAAAAAAAACTGCACTTCTAGACCTTGCCTTCTGAGCTTCCAGCACCAGAAGTGGAGCTCCATCCATGAGACAGTGCATGTATGTTTACACGTCTGTCAGATGTGACAGTTCCCCCTCCTGTGCTGGCTGCTGCAGAGGCAGCGATGCCCAGCTTCTACCCACCAGAGCTCGCCCTGACTCCCCAGCATGCTGGGCAGGACACAGACAATGTCCCACCCACCCACTGCCAAGATGCACCGTGTCTGCGTGGGTTGCAGGGTGGTGACAAGCGCGAGCATCCTTGCTAGATACGGATTTGTCACAATATTATAGAGTGTGGCATCAGATCTGGATGGCTGTTTTAGAAGCACTTGTTTGCACAGCTGTTTGTTGTGAGTTGCACGCTCCTCGTTTTGCCTCGGCTGCTCCTCATGCAGAATTCTGTTCTGAACTCAGAGCATTCTGCCAAGGCCAGGGTGCTCACATGATGCGTACCGTGATATAATTCATATATAATCTGAATGTAGCTTTCTTCGTGGAACCATTCCAATGCTAAAAGCAATGCTAAGAAGAAGCAGTAGACAAAATCTGCCTCCAACAAATTAAACCCCCCTCCCCAGTACGCATACAAGTTCACACCAGTCAGACTGTGTAGATTAGCAACAAAGTGAAGGGACCTACTTAGAAATGGACACACATGGTGTAGCACAAGCTGGCACGGGCATTTTATGCAAAGTGAGCTTTCAGAGTAGCATGGAACTGTATTTTTTTCCACCTGCTGCTCTTGTCTCTGCCCATTGGCAGTTTTGACATGCATCATAATTTCGCAGTCTGCTCGTGATGTTGGAATCTGGTCAGGGAGCGTACAGGGATCCTAAATCAGTCCTCGTGATTTGTGCTGCAGCGAGCGAGTGCACGAACCTCGCGGCTTGGCACCGCAGCTGAGACGCTGCTTATGCACCAAAGGCAGGCTCAGCCCCAGGGGAGAGGAGAGATACAAATGAGCCCTTCGAGACCTCCTCCAGCTGTACCGCACATTTGCAAGGGCAGAAGAGCGCTTTACTGTGAATTGCGGCTTCCTTTGTGCCCGGGTTGCTTTAGGCAATAATGCACTCGGCAGGCTGGGGAGCCCCAGAGGTGGCAGCGCCTCGCTCGGAGGACAGGGCGAGATCACGGGGCGCGTTAACACAGAGCCGCGCTGGCAGCCCGGCTCCGGACAGCGCTCCCCGGCAGAACAGAAAGAGCCAGCATGCGGCTGGCCAGGTCTGAAGGCACACTCTCACCCCTTCCTCATCACAGCACACGAGCACCTGGAACGGCAAACGTGACTCAGAAAGGAGCGAGGTTTATATTTTGCTTAATGACAATATATTCCACCTGTAGCCAACAGCCACAGAATAGGGGAAGAAACTCCCCCTGAAGGAACCCACCTTGGAAATTCCACCATGGAATCTCGGCAGTCCCGGGCCGGTGGGGGCACTAGGGAGATGCAGATGGGCCCCAATGATACGGAGCACAACACCCTGCTGCAGTGCTTCGGCCCCGGGAGCTTCCTCCTGCTCCCCGTGGAAGGGAGAGTACAGGGCCTGAGAGAGACTTATGGCTGTTTAAAGTAAATAAATCCTTGAAAAAGTAATAGCCTCCAATGTGACTATATTCTCCGATAAAGCATTAAATGAAACACGCCATTCCCAGTACAAATAATTGCCTTTGTTTTCATCATTTTGTCTAGTGCATTGCGGGAGGCTGTAGAACAGTGTGAGTTTTTCTGATCTATAATCAGACAGTTCATAAAAATCCTAATGGAAATGAAGATTTTGCTATTTGGAGTGGTCAAATTTCCATTTTCAAACACATCACATTTTAAAACCCAGGTTGGCATTTTGGTTTGCTGAGAGTTTTAGGATAATAGCAAATTACACAGAAAATCTACCAATTCTTTGTCAAGTGAACTATGCAAAAAAGAACCATTAGTTCATAGTTCATCTGTGAGATGGGAAGACATCCTGAATAATAATTTTATGAGACGACGAAGGGCATTTATTCGCAAATAACGCTCACTTCTACAGAATTAAGACTGCCCCCACTGTTTGTAAAACCACTGGGCTCAGATTTCACAAAAGGGATGCCTGAATACATTTATTTTCCTCACTAGAAGGGTAGGGGAATGCAACAGTCCCATACGAGAGTGGCTCGTGCCACAGCATGCCAGGGATGGAGAACACCATAAGCGAGGCAGTGACAACAGCAGGCAGCATCCCGTGGCTGAGCACTCAGAGGTCCTGGGGCACTGAGCTCCCGTGGCAGCGAGCCCGGGCACCGACAGCCGGGCTCCTTCCAGCCCCTCACCCTGCCCAGGCTGCAAGCAAGGTGCTTGCAGTTGTTCTCAAAACAGAGCTTCTACACCCGTTTCCTTGCATACTTACCGGCTGGTCTGTGGTTTGCTAGGACTGTAACCTTTACTTCTGTTGAGAATAAAAAAGAGAAAAAAACTCAAAGACAAGAGAATGCATTCTTTTATTCTGTGTTCTGTGCAAAAGTTAAACTCTGTAGCATTGAGGAGACTCCCAACCCAGAGCTTTGGGTCCTGTTATTTAGAAAATGAAAACCTACCTAGAGCAGGCTATGAAGAAAAGGTATAAAAGATTGGTTAACTAAATTAATCCACTTTTTCTTTCCCTTAATAACAGTGCCCTGAGGCATAACCCATACAGAAAATTGTCTGCGACTCGTGCTTTGAAGCGAGCATGGAAAAGGAATCCCATTGGGAATTTGCTGCGTTTGTAACAGCACTGGGATATATTCATCTGTAAATAAATATATTTTGGCTTTGGGGATCTCAAATGATTTTAAATGTGATGTTTGTAATAAGACTGAGCTAAGTGTATTCCTGTAACACAGAGAACTGAAATGCTATTAATACTTTTCTATAAGTTTGTTGTAAAACACGAGAATTCACTCTTATCTCCATTTTATGATCCTATGACTTATTCAGGAGTCCAGTAGGAATTTCTTTTTTCATTAAAAATTCTGTAGAAAACCAGTAGTTGGCAGTGACAATATCACCGCGGACCTCCTCCAGCACAGTGGTTTTCCATGCGGCACTGCCAGCAGTGGCCAGCCCCATCCTGCAGCACCCTGCAGCACCCTGCCCCTCATCGCAGCACCTCCTTGGAGCATGGAGGTGTCAAGCTGCTCAGTGCTGGGATACTGATCAGCAGAGGCTGGCAAAAATGTCAGCTTGTTCATTTCACTATGACTCTGGGAATTTACAGACACAGAAGTGTAAATCTAGTGTATTAATCCGCCCCCGCCCCCCCGAAAGAAAGAAAAGAAAGAAAGAAAGAAAGAAAGAAAGAAAGAAAGAAAGAAAGAAAGAAAGAAAGAAAGAAAGAAAGAAAGAAAGAAAGAAATGTTCTTGCTGGCATCTCTCCCCTTAGGCTGTGCAGCTCACAATATTCCTCAATGGTAGAAATCAGGCACCAAGGTTCCCAGTGCTATCAGGTTTGTGATGCAGATGAGGTTCCAAATACCAAGTTAGTAGACAAGATCTTTCTAGATTTTTAACTAGAAATACAAAATCTAATTACAGGGACACTTCCTCCCCGCGGTCCGACTTGCACAGAAAAAGGTGAATACGGAGTGGTTCCATGACCTACTCTGGAAGCAGATATTTTATTCTACCCTATTAAACAAGCTTTCTTTCTCATTTTTCATTGGATAACAGCCAGATCTTGGAAGACAAAAAGCATTTCCTTGGACAGTGTGACCTTTCCCTTAACTTCAATGGCATCCGACAGCCTCTGAAAGTCCTGGCAACCACCAGACTCGAGGGCTTTACCCTAGGAGACAACATAGGCCTCCCAGGAGGCTCCCTGAGAGGTCCTGAATGAGCATCCATTAAAAGTATTTGCAAAAAATGTCCAGAATACTATGTCATTAAAAGGCAGTGTCAGTTCAACTTGTGCCTAACATATATTTTGGAAAACAGAGTGGATATGTTTTTCTAAAGCCTACTTTGCCACTAGAAGAATTTCAGAGAATCCCATGCTCTACCAAATAGTTCCAGTTTCCTTTCCCCTGCCCCAGTTTAATGTTTTAGGAACCAACAGTAACGACTCTTGAAAGATGAGGGTACAGAGGCAGGGGTGGCATTTCCCCAGGACAGCAGTCAGCGAGCACAGCTCAGCGCTCGCCAGCTCCCAGCCTCAGCCCTGCCACCCATGGCCACTGCTCAGGGAGCAGGACAAGACATCAGCAGCGGCAGAAGTGACGCTGATTTGCCTTCCATCCAAACGGAGTAAAACACAAGCTATCAGCCGCCTAAGTGATTCTCAGAAATACACCTTAACACGAAATCTGTATTTTAAATACATTTCTTCGTTGTTGCTTTTAAAGAAACTACATATAATTTACAAGCATTCCATGCCAAAATATCAGCTTTATTCCACTTTGACTCACAAAGAGCTTACCTAAACTCCCTCATCCCTGGGACTCCAATGGAGCACATCACTTTATGGCTCCAAGAGTCATCTTGCTCCAGCCCCACCAGCTTTTGAAGGGACTTGTCCGGGACCCTGCTCCCCACAGCACCCTCCTCCTCACACCACCCTCCTCCTCCTCCTCCTCCTTCCTTGCCCAGGAGGTCTCAGGGACAGAGGGAGGAGGGTGGTGGCCTCCTCATGATCTTCATTTTTGTTTTCAATAAGTGAATCCCTAAAAAGTGGAAGTTTCGGAACAGTTTTGTTGTGCCTACCAAAAGGAAGGGATGCTGCCTGTTTAAATACACCTAGCACCCTCTCTGGAATAGGAACGTTCAGTGCTTCATTATCCAGGGCAGGGTTACACTTAAGTCCAGGTGCCCAAATGAGGACTTGGCACCATCCACTCCAGATCCTACTTCTTCTTTAGGGGCCAGAGTAAAACATCATAGACTAGAGTAGAATAGAATAGAGTAGAGTAGAGTAGAGTAGAGTAGAGTAGAGTAGAGTAGAGTAGAGTAGAGTAGAGTAGAGTAGAGTAGAGTAGAGTAGAGTAGAGTAGAGTAGAATAGAATAGAATAGAATAGGAGTAGTTCAGTTGGAAGGGACCTTCAAAGATCATCTAGTCCAACTGCCAATGTGTTTTCTATGCGATATTTCTTGTTTCCAAGAATAAATACCACACTATTGATTACAGGATGGTGTGTCCTATGGTTTTACCTACCACCGGACACAGCAAGGACCACTGCGTGGGAATTTTCCCGAGCCACCCTCACAGCACTGGTCTGACACCACAGCCCGAGGGGCTCTGCTGGGACTGCTGCTCCCCGCAGCGGTTCCTGCTCTGCGTCATCCCGTGCCAGTGAGCAGTCAGGGAGCTCAGGGCAAGGACGTGAGCAGCAGGTACAGTGGTGGTGAGGCACCCCATCCCTCTCCACATTTGTGCCACCTCTCACCCAGGAGAGACAGCACCGTGCGAGGCAGCTAGGGTCCTCTCCACCACCGACCAGCCGATGTTTGCACTTCTGCAAACGGAAGGTGAACCTGGGGAGCCAGGTCCATGATTAGAGAGCATTACCATGCTGCATTTTCAGAGTGAAAAGGTGTTAGTACTTTATAAGGACAGTTAACAAACTGTGTAATTTTGCCAATAAAGGTAGCAAAATTCCTTGGAAGCTGAACTGCTTGCAGGCAAAGCTCTCTGGTATTTTACAGCCCCTTTTCCAGCCAGAGCTCAGGATGGTGCATCCCACTGCCTGTGGGTTTTCTTCAGGCATCGGGCACTGGATTTCCCTTCCCACCTAGCAATCGGATCAGGTTACCTAATGTCTTACGGTAAAAATCAAGTGTCGTACTGTTTTTTTGCCAGCAGAGCCTACTCATTTCTCCCCTGTATTAAAGATTCAGCTGCTGTGCATTAAATGAACCCATTTCACTGGCAGGTGCTTGCCGGTTTTTAGGCTTTAAACGGTACCATTACTATCATTTATAAGGATAACATCACAATTAAGAATGTATGAATAATTTAAAAATGAGCAAGTAGCATTTAGTTTCACACTCTGCCTGCTGAAGAGGTTTTAAAATGCAGGGTCTTTATTTTATTGCAAAACACTGGCTTGTCTTGGTAAAAGGGATGAAAAGTTACTAATTTCAGGCTTTAGTTCAAACCCTTTAATCTTACAAATAAGTGCCTTCGGTGAGTACTTTGTTATCTCCTAAAGCCTCGGCAGGGCTGTTCGCAGCCTTTGTCTCACTCCGAGACTCTTACCTTATCCTAGGTGAGCCAAATGAGACAAAGGGGATGCCACCAGAGAGAATTGTGACTTAATGGAGCTTTTCTTTTTAAATCCTAACTTGTACTCTTGGCAAATACTACGGAACAGGCTTGTTTCATTGCAATAAATAATGGTATATAATTAAAATTCCATTCCATTGTTGAGAACAGTGTGATAAACTGTTTGTGAATTGGTAATTCTATTTATTAAAAACAGGGGCATTAATTTTGACACGTTGAATTATAACGCAGACAAACAGATCTTGTGTTTTAATTAAATGCTTCTATTTGATGAGGTTTTTTATATTAAGATTTAATACCAGATCCTATGAGCCATGCGCTACGTGGCAGGCTACAGTCCCAGCAGGGCACCGGGGAGCCGCGCTCACACCCGCGCGCAGGCTCGGGGGGCTCCAGGCAGATCCCCCCTGCCTGCCAGGGCCCTGCCAGGGCAGCCAGCCCGTGGCTGGCCTGCTTTGCCAGTGCCTTCACCCGCTTCTCCTTCCTTTGCCATGCTTTAATGATGCTTCCGGGCTGCTACCACATTTCTTGTTTTCTGGTGCTGAAGCAGAGCTGAATATTTAAAAAAAAATAACAACCATACTGCTTTGAGGTTTCTTTCACATTAAGCTACATTTAATATTCATTTCACATTTTTTTTCTATTAATTAAAAGTAAACCGTGTATTGTATGGTACATTATCCCTCTAACAGCCCCATGTGGAGATCATGAAGTGGAAGACTAATGGTGTAGACTTTAGCATTTAGTTTTAACCAGAATAATTTACATATCTGTGAGAAGAGTCCAAGGCATGTGTAAATAAGCAGAACTCTGAGATATCAAGACCCTTGCTTAGTTTACTGTGGACTGGAGAGCCATGGGCTGTGTATTTATTCCATCAGTCAGCTAATTTAATGAGACTTTATACAGCATCTATTTCTGCAGAAGACACAAAACTTATTATTAAGGAGAGGCATGTGGCAGTAAGAAAAATGTGTTTGTTTGCTTTTTTATTCTATTACCCCCAAGTAGCAAAGGTGATTCTATTCACTGTTCATTAAAGTTTACCTTTATAATTTATCAAAGGGGACCGATATCAACAGCTTTATGCTGAGATTTCAAAATTCAAGACTGATTAAAATTTAATGTAAAAGGCCACAGATTTGGGGTGGGTTTTCAAGAAAAATAGCTTCCCACCTTGAAAGTATGGATTTCATTAATGTGCATCTCTATTAGAAGGCACTATAAAACACATTAGAGGCACAGCCTGAGCACAGAAGTGGCACTTTCACTTCAAAATCCATGTGGGTTTTTCAGCATAAGTTTCAACAAAAGGAGAGTTCTGTTAGAAAGCTGAGAAAACTGCACAAGCCATGCCTTGCACAAAGCTTGCAAAGAATGAGCCATGCCTTGCACAAAGCCACCACAGTCACAGCCATCACGCATCTCTGATCTGCTACGCACAGCCGCGGACAGAAAGCACGCTGGTGATTGCAGCCAAAACCCAGGTGTGCTGACAAACATACATGCAAGCACCTGTGTGACAAACCGGGGACAAGGGAAAGCTACCAGCCACCCTGCTGCGGCGCCCCTTTGCTTCACGAGGAAGCTGCTGCTCAGGAAAGTGGCAGCAAAATCGTTCATGGGAGCCCAGCGCTGAAGAGCGCGACCCAGCCGAACGGAGAGCATCCGTCCACAGGCGGCTCCTGCAACATGGGTGTCTGCTGGGAGGCAGGGGAAATAACCAGCTCATCAGAAGTCACCACATGTTCCCAACAGGAAATGCGGGAGAATGAGGAATTACAAAGAATTACTACTTCGAGCTCAATTTGTGTCAATTTTGATTGGACTAATCATGTTTTGGGGGAAAACAATGACAACAAAACAGAGAAACACCAAATTCACAAATTTGGCTGTATTTGAAGAATACCTTCTACTGAAAAAAAAAAAAATCAAATATTTTATATGGGTATTTCAAAGGTAGATGTTCCAGTTTCTTATCTTAAAACATTGTTTTCCTTCCCAATTTGCCTACTACTTTAGTCTTTAAAATGAAAATGGAACAGGAAGAGTTTCCATTCAAATGATGCAACTGAATTGAACTTGAATGACTTTTCTTCTCTTCTAAGTTTGGTCAGTGATTGAGAGATAAGGCATAGACATCACCGTCCTACTCCTCCCATCATCTGGAGAGTCAGACCGCAACCGTCCAGCATGTGCTGTGCGAACCACTCCCCGGGGTTCCTGGGAAAGAGCTGCAGCCAGTCCTTGTCCAGATAATTTAGAGAAGGGCTTGGGGTTTTCTTTACTACCGGTTAACAAGAATGTGCACAACTATTGGCAGGGATTAGAACAACATAAATAATTTTCCAAAATGATTTACTTGCTTTATTTTTTAATGCTAAAGCATTTTTTTGAAAATAATAAAAATGAATTTAAGAGCAGAGGACATTGAAAGGAAAAGAGAGATTGAAAGGAAAGGAGACATTGAAAGGAAAGAGTTGCCTTTTGATAACTGAAAAGTCCTACCACTTGAAATGTGGTTGATTTTTCTGAATACATATTTCAGAAAATATGAAATTGCACAAATCCCCCCAAAAAACATAAAAACCATCTGTGCTCTCTAAGAAAACTAGGTGAAGAGTGAAAAGTCAATCTGCAGTCAGGTCATAAATTCTCCTTTCCAAGCCCTGTTGGCCACCACACAGAGCAGAGCATGCTGCTCTGCTCTGCTGAACACAGCGTGAAAGGTTCTCTGGTATATCGTAAAGACGCAATACAGCAGCCGCTACTTGGAATTCCATACAATTCACTGGAATGACTTTTTTTCTAACTGCCCCCATGATATCTGCAGAGGGCATCGACAGACCAGCCCGCTGTGCAATCCTGGCCACAGGAGATGCTGGTGAGGCACCCCCCAATGTCCCCAG
The DNA here is from genome assembly GCA_013399115.1 of Anseranas semipalmata. Classification (NCBI taxonomy): domain Eukaryota; kingdom Metazoa; phylum Chordata; class Aves; order Anseriformes; family Anseranatidae; genus Anseranas; species Anseranas semipalmata. Next base: position 494,869 of record VXAA01006703.1, read on the forward strand.
CCCCGGTGCCCCCAGGCTGGATGACTCTCCCCCCAGAATTGGCATTAATCGTAACAACATTTGGGGGAAAGCACGCCTCTCTTCAATCTGCCTAAGTCTTTCAGTAGACTGACTTTGCATGGCAGTGAGGTCCACAAGCCAGTCATGGAGATCTGTCCAAAAGCACTTTCCTCCAAAGGCTTGAGCCCCATTTTTACCTATCGTTATCCTCATTTTGTTCTCGCGCAAAAATGGAAGGGAACAGAGGTTCCCAGTCTGTCTCTTCTACATGATTAGTCCCATGAATCTCATTAGAATAATAAAAATATGGCCTCCTTATGGCTTCAACTAAATGTTTCCTAAGTGAGAAATAATTAAGGACAGCAGAATCTGGTCTATGAGTGAACTGAAAACCGAAAGTCTGCTCTGCCTGCTGAGAGGAGAGGTCCACAGATCAGACCAGGGCCGCACACAGCTCACAGGCTGCGAGACATCCTCAGCCCTTTCATGTCTCATATTCCCAAACTTAAAGACATACTTTTTGCTAGATACCATAATGACAGATTTTAAAATGACTGAATGAAGCAGATGTAAAAAAAATACATGCACGCAGAGAAAAGTATGTGTATGGAAATGTTTCCTTCAGCTTCATGATAGTTTCACTAGGTTGATTCGCAGTGTTGCTTGCAACAGTAAATTCCTTGCAAACTGAGAGTTTATGGTCCAAATAAGATGGACAAATTAAAACCAAAGTAGGCTAGATGAGAAAAAGTTTTAAAAAAGGAAAGGGTATTTAGCTGAAAAGGAAGAAAACAAATAATTGAAAAATATTAAGTACTAAGTAGTTTTAACAATTGGTAGTTTGAATCTAAAGAATAATGTAAGTATCCCCTTTGAGTAAGAATTGTGGTTGTTTTCTAGCATTTTACTGGGATTTTGCCTTTTGGAGATAACAGAATGCAGGAATAGCAGTCCCTGTTTTACAATGTATTTATAAAAGCTTTGTGAGCATGCTTTTTCAGTTTCAGATTTTTAAGCAATTAGTTTGCAGATGTCACTAAATAAATGGCATTCATTCCTTAAGCAGGAACCATACCTGTTAACCATCTCAGCATATTCTAGCTTTAAAGCTGAGCTTGATGTGCACAGCATGCTCAAAAACTGTACTCACAGTTCAAATGAGCTGGATTACAGACCATGACCACTGAGACCCTCACATGACAAAGCCTTTGTGTAATTAATATGCAGGGTAAAATGCTCCCTGGACGGCTGCTAAAGCGATTTAAATCATGCACATAAAAAATGTAATCACAAATTTAGCATGGTGGACATTGTAGTCACACTGTGCTTGATTGCATAGAAGGTTCCAAGTGTGTTTTAAATGTCCTTTAAGATTGAGATTAGGACTTGTACTTACAAGATGCATATTAATCTAAAACTCAACATTTTTCAGTGTGGGATCACAGTAGGAGAACATTATGGGCAATAGAGGTTCATTCTAATCCCAGTAGGTAATTACACTTTGAAATAATATTCTTTAATTAAATCTTGTTTGCAGTTGATTGATTTAAACACTAAATCTAAAAACCTAAATTTGAGTTTTTATCAATTTTTGATGCTTATTGCACAGAACTTGGGCTTTAATTGATGTTTCTGAAGTTTTTAAAGCTCTTGTCCACCGTATCCTAGCTGAATTTATTGTAATTACCAGCATCATTCTTTTGCACTGTAGACAACTTTCACTAGAAGAATGACAATTTTAAGTACTTTTAAACCATAAAATGCATGATACATACTTGCTGTGTAAGAAGGCCAGTATTTTACTGAGGTTCTTTCATAAAGCATCCTGTTTACACCATGCAAACTGTTTTCAAAGCTTTGGAGAGGGACCCTGCTTTCCAAACATCTATCATTTGCTGTTCCGTAGAGTGATGCTGATGACATGAGACAACAGTACACGCAGTGCCATCAGGAGACAGCAGCACGTGGCTTACGTTTTAGGGGCAGTATCTACAGACCTTAGACACCAGGTCTAACCTTCTCTGCCACAGACTTGTTCGTTCTCTGTTTTAAGCCCTCTCCAGGGCTCTACTACATCCCTCGGTGGGGACACGGTGCTTTTGTCGAGGACAGGGTTTCTGCCACCAGGGCAAAGGGTTTGAAGCTGGGTACTGTGCAAAGACTATTTATCCATTCAGACTTTAGCCTAAGAGATCAGGCTTACAGAAAGCTTACAGGTACCATAATCAGGTGGGAGCTTTATCTAATTGGGTGTTTACAACACAAGGTATGCATGCTTCATTGGTGGTTTTACATGCTAATGTCCATCACAACAAATGTGACACAGTGATCTGCTAGCATACAGTTGTGAGTGATACGTATTAACATAATGATTTTAAAGAAGTGTAGGGATACCAGGACAACCCTTTGCTGTGCTGCTAAGTTGCAGTAAACACACCTAAAGGCTAATGAGAATGTGCAGAAATACTCGGCCCTTAGCAGAAGCCCAAGGCTGCTGCTCTCTTGCTGCCCCTGCCCACGGCCAGGTGCGGGAGCCCAGCGCTTTCCGCACCTCGGCGCCAGTTTTGGGGCATCTCCCCAGGCCACATGCAGAAACGTCATCCTAGAACCATCTCACTTAAATGTATCCCTTAAGCCCATGACAGTGGTTAAGAAGCAGTATGATTAAGTAATTTAATGAGAGGCCGGCACAGCCACGAGGAGGCGTGCGGCAGCGGCTGGACCCCAGGAAGCCCCGCAGCAGGTCCCCAACCTGCGTGGAAGGGCGGTGGGAGCCACCCAGGGCAGCCTGAGGAACCCAACTTTGCTGGGAGGTGTCATCCCCAAGAGCTCCCTGTTACCCATGGCAGCAAGAAGAGGACCACTGCTTGGGCCTGCTGAGCATCCCCAGTTTGAAAGAGAAGCAAAGAAAGAGAAAATACAGCCCTGCAAGCCAGGGGATGCAGCTGGCCAAGCATGCGTGCCTATCGCGGGAAATTACACACGTGAAACTTTAAATGAGCCTCTGCAGGTCTGACCTTTTTCGGCATGTAAATTCCACATCCCAAACTTTAGGAATAAGTCTGTTGTGCTGGGAAATGAACTTTAAACATATACTGTTTTACCCCAGTCTTCCTTTCAGGCCCACCCGGGCTAGGACCAAAGGGCTTGAATTCAAATTTCACTCTGCTACATAATGATATCATGTACACGTCTTAGAGTAAATTAAATTCATGATACTATATACTTAATAACAGAAAATTCACATCTTACTGCAGCTGCATTTGTCATATCTGAGAAAAAGCAAACTACTGTATGGAATGTTTTATTAAGATGACTTCGCTCTTGTGAGAAATGATTAAGTCACTATAAGAGCAAAGTAAGACCACAGGACCTCATTCATTGTAACACTAATATTAATCACACAAATAATATAAGTGTCTTACAGTAATCCACATTCCCCTAAAATATATATTATACATCCTGAGGGCAAACAGCAACACAACTGACTTGGAATAAATCCCTCAAGCCATTGTGGCCAGAAGAAAACCATCTATATTCTGACAGATTAATGTATATTTTGTTATGCGTAACAAATGAAAATATTTACAACACTATCAGAGCTAAAGAAAAATTAAGTCTTACTAATCAATACATTTCAAGCATGAATTTAAATTCTTTCCAAATCTTACAATGTCCTCAAAAATCAGCATGAATTAAAAACAAGCATGTTTCCACCAGTTTAACTGTGGTTACTTTTTATCATTATATTTAATCTTAAATTTCTTACATTAATTAAATCCTTCTGCTGGCATAAAGGTGAGAAAAGTAAGGAACCATCAGGTACTTGATGAATTTGTTGACAATGAAATGATTCAAAAACAAGTTAATTTTCTCTAAATAATATTCTCCACTAAATTATTACAACAATATGGGAAAACAAAAACAGAGGAAAAAATAATTACATAAATGACAGTAGTCTGTACAAGTGGAAAAATTTGCCTGTACCATGAAAGCAGGTCTCCTGTTCCCCTGGCCTGCAGTATAGCAGAGGGTCCTTGGGACCTGGATGTGTGAACCAGGCACCATTTTACCTAATCTCAAAATTGGTTTGGTGTATTACCTCACAAGAGAAAGAGTAATGAGGTCCTGTGGTCCTACTTTGCTCTTATAGTGACTTAATCATTTCTCACAATCATTAGTTCACACGAGTAAGGCATGCTAAGCCACTTGCCATTTTCAAGTGCACATCAAATACAAAAAAAAAAAAATCAGGAAAACTATGCTGATGTTATTTTGAACTTCCCTAAGAACAATGAGTTCTACCTGGAGGTCACTGAAATAGTCAATATGCCTAATAAAATGTATTAAATATAATAAATTCTTTTTACCCAATCCTTCACTTTTGCACACAAACAAATTAGATTCCTTAAGTACCATGACTTTTCCTTAGAATCTGTTGCTCATGCCCCATTCTTTGCCCATACAGAGCCTCCTCACACCCCATTGCCCACCCACACCACCAGTGCAAATTTCAGTGGACACCAGCACGTGGCTGGGAGCACAAAGGCGAGACCTTGGCCGCCCTTTGGCAGCCTGTCCCTCACCTCCTAAAACACGTTGTTGGTACATACAGTTTTCTCTCATGACCAGGTATCTCGTGAACTGGAATCACAGCGCTGTTCCTGTAGCTTCCCGCACTTTGTTCAGTTAATCTCTCTCACGTAGCCTTGCCACAAACTCCGCTCTCTACACGAGTAGTGCTATTCCGGTTCTGTCAAAGAGAGGAGAAAACATTACCACTTCTAACATGACTAAAAGTTGACTGTCCTTCTACTTAACCTATTCATCCTCATCTCCTCCTCCTATTATTTCCAAGAAATTTTGCAAGATGCTTATTATGCAAATGCTACAATAAAAATCTTATTTTCTCCTTCCTTTTCAGAGCCTCGTTCTATTTACCTCCATTCACTCTCTCTGATGGACTTCTTAGACAAAAAGGTGAGAATAAATGTGTTCATTATTGACCCGAGTCTGAGGAAACTCAGCATGAGGTCAACTACTGCAACAGAGATTTACAGAATCCCTTCCCACTCAATTTCCCCGTTGCGGCTCCAGTATGACTTCTAATGCTGCTGGACCCAGTACGTAGGACATACTGGGCTTCCTTAACAAGTTCTATCATTTTCATCTGGACTTCCAAATAGTGGTTTCTTATTGCTCTCTGTCACATGAGCCCTCCTAAACCTTGAACAAGTAACACTGGTGCAAAACACAGGCTTTCTGGTTGTATACTGGAGCTACTGCCCAGGACCAGTGCATCATTTGAAGAATATTACCCCTGTAATGCTGCAAGACAGTTGAAATTGTTTTTCATGAAATTTTGAGAATCTTTTCATTGATACCAATATGCAAATCTATACAAAAAATATCTGCTATTCAAGTATGTCTTCACATGCTGCAGATATGTTGCAGACATTGCTTTGTCTATGGAAAATGCAAAAATACCAGACTGAACAGTCACACTGTGAGTTCTACCTGTACTCCAGCCAAATGATAATTACAACTAATTACTATAGCTTGGGATGCATTAATTAATGTAAATGAATGCATTAGTTAGTTTTAAAATGAAGTTTATTTAAACTTAGTATAAAGAATATTTTTACTCTAGCTCATCATTCTGAAGAATGTAGCACAGGCTCAGGTCATCTTTCCCTGCAGGGGACACAGGACCAGAAGCATCTCCACTTCTCCCCGTGAATGCAGACAAGGGACTGTTTCATTTTTACAGCCTGCTCTTCTCACTTGCATTGGCTTTTGCATTACAATAAAGACCCAAGGAACAAGGGCTGGAAGGGACCCCTGGAAGGATTTTTGTTGTTCTGTCTGTAAACAGCATGGGTAGCAGCAAGCAAGGATAACTTTGTGTAAGACACTGAGATCTATAAACATTCGAGAGACACAAAGGGTCAGCAAAAGTTTGAGGATAACGACTATAAAGATTTTTTTGTCCTATAAACATTGCATGGCTATGTTCCTTTAAAAATGATTATTAAATAGTCCAAACTTGTAACTGCTCTGAACCCTCTGTTCCAGAAAGATTAAACACAGCAGCAGATGATAACCTGGGCAGAACTATTTAAAAAATACACAGGATTTATAATTTCAAAAGTGCCCCAGCACTTTTCCTGAAATTGGCTGGCAAAGGCTCACCTGGAGAAAAGAGAGCCACCAGGTAGCCTGCTCTTGCCAGCGGCTGCGAAAGTGTTATTTTTACAAAGGTTGTACAAATACTCATCAGCCCAAAGGAATGATGTGCGGATAGCTAGGCAGCCATCCATCAGGTTTGGTCTGGCAAAGGTAAGAAAGCAGGGAGGGAGAGGAGGGAGAGAGGTGTAAGAAAATTCACCACCATTTAAGCAGTTGACCTTTTTCCTTACTCCCAGCTGGCCAGGCTGACCCCTGCATTCAGCACAGGGGTGTGCCCATGATGGTGATGGCAAGTTTGCCCGGCCCAAGCTGTCCCTCCATGACTGCAGCAAGGAAGCTGATGGCAGGGCCGTGAGACGTGTTCCTGTGCCTGCAGCCTGCTGCGGACATCAGCCAAGAGCAGCAAAACCTGATGGAGAACGTACTGTCAGGGCTTCACCAGAAGCTCAGAAGTTCGCACTACCTGTACAGCTGAAGCCTAGTAGCCCCATCAAGTGTCTGTATCATCTGTTTTCTGGAGAGCTGAACCAGGAAAGTTAAGCCCATGACTTTGGGTAGAGGGAACGGTCAGGTACGCAGAGCAGAGCATCCTCGCCAGTGCAATTCTCATACATAAAGGAAGCTACTGCACATTTTCTAACATATTTTTAATAGGCAGAAAGGAATTTGAGGTTGGACTTGCAGCGTGATGGTCAGGTTAGTTCTTGTCTGAGAAAAACCTCCTCACTGCCTCCTGGTCTGGGCTGTCACCACCTCTGCAATGGCAAAAAGGAGCTAGCTTGAATCATTCAGTCTGATCCAGCTGGGACAAAGTAAGTAGGATTTTGGAGACTTTGCATTCAGATTTTGAGAGCAGAAGGGAGCAGAAGACCTATGCCTCACTCCAGCAGATGTGCAGGTGCTGAGTGAGGCCCATCAGAGACCCCCAAATAGACCTCTGACCAACCAGGTCCTTAGCAGGGGCTGCAAACTTGTTTTATGCCCACAGGAAAAATAACAAAAAAAAAAGGGGAAGGAAGAAATAAAACCTCACACTCCCTCTGCTGTGCCAGCCCATAACAGGTCATGTGAATCAGGAAAGGGACAGCAACGGGCAAGGAAGTGAACCAGAGGTCACTTTCCAGGCACAGAATTTGCTTTTCCTGGTGGCGGGCAGAAGTGGAATCCAGGACGCACATCCACACCAGCTCAGGATCCCAAACACTCTGCAGGGACAGTCCTGCCCCATTCTGCTCCAACAGGCTGCCCTCCCTGACGACTACCTGTTTACACAATGGACCAGTAACTGCGGACAAATCCAGCCCCGCTCCACAGCCACAGCATCTCATGAGCCCCTGCTCATGCCACAAGCATCTGTGCATTCAGCAGGGCAACACACCGTGCTTGCTTCTTCTCCCTGAGGTTTCCTAGGCAGCATGATCAGGAGTAGTGGTTCTCCTTTAAAATTTTTCTTCTTTTTTTTTTTTTTGCTTTGCTTTCTTTGCATTGGCACTTCTCCAGCCCCCTCTCTCCCCACTGGGAGTAGCTCGTAGACCATGAGTAGCGTTGTTGAGCACCTCTGAAGCAGAGGAAGGAGCACAGGACTAGAAATCCCAATTGCCCTTATCCAGGCTAGTTGCTTTGGGTGATTCTCCTGGCCTTTTTAATAGAATCATAGAATCATAGAAACATAAAATCACAGAATCACAGCTTGGTTTGAGTTGGAAGGGACCTTAAAGCTCATCTCATTCCAACCCCCTGCCATGGGCAGGGCCCCCTCCCACCAGCCCAGGCTGCCCACAGCCCCACCCAGCCTGGCCTTGGGCACTGCCAGGGCTGGGGCACCCACGGCTTCTCTGGGCAGCCTGGGCCAGGGCTCACCACCCTTATAGTAAAGGATTTCTTCCTTATATCTAATCTAAATCTCCCCATTTTTTAGTTTGAAGCCAGTACCCCTTGTCCTATCACTACACCCCCTGATAGAGAGTCCCTCTCTGGCTTTCTTACAGGCCCCCTTTAGGGTTCTCATATCTCCATGTGTAAAATGCGTCTGATGGTATCTACCCATTTCCGAGCACGCTTGCATAGGTAGTGCATTCCATGTTTAAAGACTTTCCAGTGTTACTGTCTCCAGGGGCTTGGGCTGCTCGGAGGTGCCCGCCCTCAGGACGTGAAGTGGAAGCCCAGGGTCACGCGTGGCCTCAGACGGCACCAGACTGGGGTCTCGAAAGAAAAGTCTTGGGCTCGTCTATGGAAGGCTAACCACTGGGTTTTCAATTAGGCTATGTTTTAGGGATACAAAATTGCATATTCCTTTTCTACATGTTCCCTGCACTTACAGAGCAACCCATTATTATGCTATTAATCACTTCTTTCAATTAATTGTTCTAAAATGACCCAGGCTTTAGTAGTTGTGTTGCAATTGAAAAGCTCACTTAGTTTTGGAAAGGTAAAGTTGCAGGCAGTAGTAATTTGAGACAGCCAAGCTATTAGCCACTGTTTAGAATCTCAATTACTCTAAAGAAGGATAATTACAAATAAAACAAACTTGTGATCCCACATCAGTAAGAACAGTTCTTTCCTGCTTTATGGAATATACAAGCAGTTTTTCATCCACTGGATTTAATTTCCACATGAAAAATTGACCTTAACAGTATGAAGTATGGCTACAAGTAAAAACTGTGTTTTCATTGAAGAGAATAAATGCATTTCCTGAACGCTGGCTGTTAAAGCTAATTGATTTATTGGCTCTCTATATAGTGTTCTATTGTCTTTGTACTCATGGGACAAGGAAGCTCTTGAGAACAGAACTAAATTCTGCCACAGTAGCGTGACAGCTGAAGAGGGCTTTTTTTTAATATAATGTGCAAGTTTCTCACAGCTAAAAGAAATCTTTCTAGGACTGGCAGAGACTAACTGAACATGCCCATTAGCTTACTGGATGCGGGTTTTCCAATACCATACATTACCGGGAAGCTAACAGCACTGGCAGCAGGTTACTTCCTTTTAATCAGATTGCTTTCATTGTAAAATATTTATGTTCAAGAAATGTAAAATTCTTGTCAAAAGAAGAGATAGGAAATTTCTTTTTTTTTTTTTTTTTTTTTTCTTTCTTTG